>MU188853.1:44999-57837 GCA_016904865.1 Pissodes strobi
GAAAGTGCATAGAGCGATATTTCTCAAAATTATGGAAATATTTAAAACTTCTCAATATTCTCGTGTAGATTTCTCAAATCTACATAGAATTTGCTATTTATATGAGTAGTTTCAAGTGGTTTCATGCTATATTGAAATTTTTTCATTTAAAGTGAAGATAAGGTTTCGATTTTTGTCAATTCCTGGAAAGTACATATTTTTCAAAATTATGGAATAATTTATAACTTCTCACTATTATTGTCGTGTAGATTTCCAAAATCTACGTAGAATTTGCTATTTATATGAGTAGCTTCAAGTCCTTTCATGTCATTTGGAAACCTTACATCAATACAGAGAGTTTTCTTGTTTTAAATTGGACACCCTGTAAATAGAGATGTTTTTAAACTCCCTACGAAGTTGTAGATCAACTTTCTGAAGGATTTAAAGAAAAATTTGTCAAAAAAGTTTAGTAAATAAATCTCAGCAAAACATTAAGATTCGGATATTGCATTTATTTTGATTTTGCTTTCGATTTGCACGTGAAGGTAATGGACCTTTATGTATCAAGTGACGTAAATATTTCGTCATATTTTTCGAGGTCGCTTAAATTATGGTAAAGGTGCCGAATTTAGTGCTAAATAACATCAGAAAATGAGATCAGAGTTATATTCCTAAGATTTAAAAAATTGGGTTAAAAAGCTGAAAATTTATTTTACTCTTTCCTGCCAGTGTTTAAAGACAATTAAAAACAAATATTAAATTTTTATTGCCATTTTTCCTTCTCTGCTAAATGATACTATTAGATTTTAAATCCGACGTTTCGGCTTTGGGTCTCCATCATCAACTTTATATTTTTTAATCCTGGATGGCAAAACAAGGTTTGGGTTTAATTCAAAAGTAAATGCAAATAACATGTCTTCCAGTGGCGTGCCCGAAGGGAAGAAGTAACTAAGATGTCTATTTACCATGTTCCTTGGCATTAAATTTAGCCCCCGCCACCCCACATCCAATGTGGTTAATAAATTTGGGACACCCTGTGTATGGCACATTAATTCTCAATATCTCATTTACTAGTAATGATAGAAAGATGCGGTTTATTTTGTTGATTATGCGAGAATTTCAAGACTTTTTTAAGCTACTTCATTCATATATTTAACTCACTGGATGGTTCCAAAATTCTCCATTTTGGAACCACTTTTTTTTTTATTAATAAATCGTGCAAGGTTTCAACAATATAACATATAATCGAGGCACTTTTTGAAAGATTCTAAAGCGAATTCTCACTAACTCGTAATACTTTTTTGAGCCACTGGCCTATGGTAAACGGAACAAATCGCCTTTTAAACACCCCTAACAGGTAATGAATGTATGTCTCGCCTTAAAAAGTACTGGTTTCTCATCGTCTTGTCCTCCTTCCACCGATGGCCCTACACACACGTCAACCACCAAACAAAGAAGTATCAACAACGATTCACTTATCTTGTTCATCATCACAACAACACTAAACACTTCCTAATAATTTCCTTTAGTGTCCCACTTATCGATGGCAACTGTTATGGTAGCAGCTAATTCGGTCAATATACCTGTGTACACATAGGGGAACCAAGGCGGAAAATTTCGTTTATAATTATTATGGTGCAGCAACCGACGTTACATGCATCCAGTCCTATTTCACCACGCGTTCCCCTACTAGCAATTTAATCCGTTTATTTTGTTTATATAATGTCAAAGCTTAACTGAATTACAACGCTTAGATTAGGGGTTTACGAAGTTCTATTTTGGCTGGGGCCCCCATAAATTATGATCCGAGGCCGTGCATTTTCCCCTTCGTTCGTCGAGGATATGGGGCATTAATCAGTGGCCGTTTTTTGGATTCGGAACAGCTAACTTGTGCCATTTCTTAATTAATTTATTGTTTATTGATGGATTGTAATGCCAGTGCAACAAGGCTCCAACTGAAGAGCAGTTTATTTTAATGATCCCCAATTAAATGGGAATCGTTTGCTAATGTACTAGAAAGTAATTCCCATAATTTTTCTATTAATGGGACGGTATGCTTAAGTGGGAAACCAGTTTATAGCTGATTTAATATATTATTTAATTAGATTTTCTAAGAAATAATGCCTTTATTCAGCAGATCTGGACAATTAACTAAATAGGCATTTCCGGAAAGGAAATATCTCTGTTTTATTTATTTTATTTTTTTTCATATTTCGGGTAATCTAACCGATGTTTATCGAGCGTGAACCGAGGGTACATCGAGTATAGAAAATAATGAAATTCTCGTTCGAATTGTAGCAAAAACTCTTTAACAGAAGCGCGGACAAGCTTAAAATGTATAAATTCTACATTCTGGGATAGCTTTTACACATATAAATATTAAGTAGTCACGACCGTACATCGGCGAACCTCCTAACCTTCCACATAGTTTAACGCGAATGTGCACACATACATTACGTGGCGTTGCCACTTCCTTGTTTATTTACGAACGTATTATCGGGTCATATTTTAAACAATTGAACGTCACCTCCGATTTTTCTGGAAGTTCAACGTAGCCGAATAAGATTTCCCATTTATTCGGAAGCTTATTTTAATACAAGTCTCCATATTTTTTTATACCATCGTATTCTGCATAAAATTACCTTTTCAACGATATATCACATGACAGCTTCGTTTAAAATGTCGCCTAGAATAATCAGTTTTTAAATATCAAAGCACCTACAGCCAAAAAACGAAAATATTTTAAATAAACGATAAAGAGGGCTATGGAAACAAAATTATAATAAACCGCATTTTAGTATTAGTTCATGGCACTCTTTTAAATCTTCTATATTATACGAAACGTTTATTATCTGTTGGTTTTCGACTAATTTAGGTCTTTCTATATTTGCACGTTAATTAATCTAGGCGCCATTTTGTAAACAAATGCAATGTTCTCACATATCGATGGTCTAATAAAATATACAGAGTTTTATTTAAAATAAGAATATTAGTATTACATCCGATTAAGGCGAAAAACATGATATTGAATCCTTGGTAGCTTTGTTGGTAATTAAAAAAAAATGGAAAGTGGAAAATTGTATTACTTTGGTTTAGTTCAACGGACAGTACAGCCAACTTTTCAGAGCCTTGTATATTCGTATTCTGCTTTAAATTTCCTTTATAATGAGGGGTCACAAGTGGGGTTTTGCATTAAAGATGGCGCTGCTAGAGCCATTTAAAAAAATCAAAATGGCCTCTCTCTCTGATCTTATTTATCATTGACCAACGATTACAAACTGTTGCTATTTCAATATTATTAACAATTAACTATCATAATAATGGAAATGTCATATTACCCTTTTTCATTGCTTCAATTAAATGGTTATTCAAATCAATTGACTACAAAATTTCCATTTTTTCTTCGCCAAATCGAAGCGCAGTACATAACCTGTCAACAATGCATAGCGATATAAAAGTAATTAAATTTTGAAGCTTGTCATTGTTTTGACATCATAGAGCGGCCATTTTCCTTTTCTGAAAAATGACTCCTGCAGCGCCATCTTGGTTTTTTCCAGTTGGTCGTCTGTCATAATATGACGAACAACAAGGTGGCCATGGAAATATACTTAGCATTGGTCCATGGCACTCTTCAAAATGTTGCGTATTATGCGGAACGTCTATTCATTTGTTAATAAGCACTCTCGAATCAAAATTAGCACATGGACCATTCGAAATTGTTTTTTTCTTGAGCTTTATTGTTGATTTTCGACTAATTTAGGTACTTTTATATTTGCACATTAATTAATCTAACATCATTTAGAAATATAGTAATAACCTCCCATTAATTACGGTGAAAATACAGGAATTTTCATTTTCATCTCGTGTAGTAATTTAACCATCGTTTTTGGCAATATTCTTTCATTTTAATGTCCCTCAGAAAGGGCGAAGAAAACCACACATGTGCTTGCTTTATCTAAAAATAAGTGTTAATGTTAGGTGTGTTTATTTAATATGTACCTTGTATGGGTGTAGCAGTAGTAGTGCCGATTCCCTAGGGTAACTGGCCTTTAATGGCCAAATTCCTGGATGTTATATTCATGTTTCTTTTGGGCTTCGTTGTGACTTTTACAATATGTTTCTTAGGTTCCTCTATTTAATTAGCTTGAGTTTTTTTTTACTTTCCTAGAAAAACGGGGTTGGATAGGACTTTTAAGGAGTACCAACCAAAACAAAGGCACGATAGTATTTTGGAATATTTACCTTTACCTTATCTTAATTGTTGCTATCTGGTGGGAGTTTATTGTGCCCATATATCATCGTAAAATGCCATATTATCTCAGTTCTCGTGGTTTTTACACGGGTTTTCGTTGGTCCCCCATCTACGTATCGACTTTTGATTTATAAATATTTGCTTCTCACCTCTTTTTGTAGTTTAATTCTGAAAATTGCAGGTGCCGTATATGACATGGCCTGTTTATGGTACAGTAAAATGTAGCTGAATGGAAGGAAGTCCAATCATCAACGCATCGAGCGTATCACATTATATTATTGTTGGTTCGTAGATTTTCATATGATCTGATATTTTTGTGTTAACCATACCAACCGAAGTCATCGATATTTTCAAAAATGACATGGTTATTTTTAGCGCCCTGTATAAAACATTTGCAGCTTGTAACGGCCAAAAAATGATAATATGTTTGATTATTAATTAAACCTAAATTGCATCTACATTTCTGTAATTGAAATTTTTATTTACCATTTTGCTACTTGATTTTTTTTTCGATCATCATTCTGTAAAAACTGGTTGTGAGATTTGTTATTACTAAAAGCCACAAATATTGGGCACAGTACATAATATATTAATATCGCTCCAATTAATTCCGATTAAAATCCAGTAATTTACATCCGCATCTCGTTGCAATAAGTTGATGGTCTGCTTTGGCAATATCCTTCTATTTCAGTGTCTTTCGAAATGAGAGAAAGGAGTACAACTGCGGACACGTATACCATGGTAGACGCGCACAAGGTTTAGTAGCAATAGGTATTATACTGATCGCTTAATAACTAATATGATGTGACGATAGATACCTTATTGTTGAAATTGATTTTGGTTCTTTCGTAATCGTCTGTGTGGCAATATCCTTTTATTTTAGTGTCTTTCGGAATGAGAGAATGGAGTTACACGTGTGCTTGCCGTAAACAAATGTAAATATGTAATATTGGAGCTTGAACTCTAATTGTATTTCGAAAATATGCCTCTCAACAACGTTACCTTCGCTTAATATTTGCACTTAAATAGCCTTGTAGTTAATGAATTTTATAAAATACATACCTTGTACGAGTGTAGTGGATTCTAATTTTGACGCATGCCGTATTATCCTTGGGGTAACTGCATTTTATTGACCAAATTATAAAACGATATGTGCTTGCCCTCTATGGTTTTCATGTTTTGGAGGTCATTTAGGAATTCAAAACTTTTCTCCACTTATTCTATTTGAGTTTTTCTAAACTTTTGTAGGTAAATCGCAATTGATTATCGCCTTTCAAAGTATAAAAAGAGATGAAAACAACCATGTAAACAAGCTCCGCGTCAGGTCATTTTGGACCAGTTAACCTTACATAGCATATTAATACTTCTCCAATTAATGTCAGTTAAATTCCAGTAATTTACATCCGCGTCTGGTTGCAATGTCTGCGTTGGCAATAGGGAGTCACACATGTGTGTGCCTTAAACGAAAATAAATATTTAATATTGAGTTGGTTTCAGAAGCTTGAACTTCAATTTTGATTCGAAAATAGAATGGCGTCCCTCGTAGTTAATTAATCTTATAAAATATGCCTACCTTGTATGAGTGTAGTGGATTCTAATGTTTACGCATTCTGTATTTAATCTTGAAACAGCTTCATTTTATTAACCAACTTTCTAGATGATTTTTGCGTGCTCTCCGTGGTTGTCCTAGATAAAGCGGAATCGATTATTGCTTTTTAAAGTGTAAAACAGGATGAGAACAACTATGTAAACAAGCCCCGCTTCAAATCATTTTGGAACGGTTAACCTTATCTTATAATTGTCGCAATATAGTATATTAATACTTCTTCAATTACTGCCGGTTAAAATCCAGCAATTTACATCCGCATGTTGTCGCATTGAGTGGGCCGCCTTTGTTGGCAATACGGAGTTACACATTTGCTGCTTGCCTTAAACAAAAGTAAATATTTAATATTGAGTTTGTTTCAGGGGCCTGACCTCCAATTTTGTTTCGAAAATATGCCTGTCAACAACGTTAGCTTCGCTTAATATTTGCGCACTTGAATGGCCTCGTAGTTAATTAATTTTATAAAATATATACCTTGTATGGGTGTAGTGAATTCTAATTTTGATGCATTCTGTATTAGTCCTGGGACAGCTACCTTTTATTGACCAAATTGTTTTCTGTGGTTTTCATGTTTTCGAGGGTGTACGGGGTGGATTCAAACAACTTAAGAATTCACTTCACATCAGAGGTCTTAATGCCAACATTAATTCTGTCCATCACCATCTCCAGACAGAAAAACCTAGAATTTTGGGATTAACGGAAATCCAAGTCAGCTCATCTACGGACACTGTCCATATGCTTTGCCCCAATTACGAACTTCACACCAAGTTCCGATTTAAACGAGGTGTTAGCACTTACGTCCGCAGTAACCTCTCATGTCACCGAGAAGAGAAATTGGAATCGACAAATTTTGATGTTCTTTGGCTCAAGCTGTCACTAAGGATGCTACTAAATTTATCTGCATCCTTTATCTTTCTCCAAATGAAACCAATTATAAACAACTCTTCTCCTATCTCTCACTAACGTTCGACAAACTTCAAACTACCCACCCAGATGCTGAAATAACATTCGTGGGAGACTTTAATGTTCACAGCATCCCTTGGCTAAAGTTTTCTGCCCGAACGGATGATATGGGCAGAGAAGCTGAGGCTGTTGCAATCGCCTGCGGCCTGGCTCAACTTGTGGACAAGCCAACACGGATACTGGACGTTGGAAACCATCAGGCTTACCTACTGGATTTGTTCCTAACAACGTCCCCAAACTCTTATAGGATAAATATTACATCACCACTGGATGACTCTGATCACAGGCTTATATCGGCTTTGTCCACCTGTCCAACTCCACCGTCCTATAAAGCGCTTTCTCGCAGGATGTGGCATTATAAACGTACAAACTGGAGTGAACTTCGCGACTTATTCTTGTCATTCCCTTGGAGGGACGTCTGTCTTAAATCCAGCGATCCATCTGTAATTGCTGAATCCATTACAGAGGCCATTCTCACTGGGATGGAGACTACAATCCCTGTTTCTCATAAACGATCCTATCCTGGAAAATCATGGTTCTACGAAAGGTGTATTCAGGCGGTTTCCCAAAAGAACCAAACTTATCGCAATTGGCGCAACAACCCTTCGGTTGTTTCGCGCCGAGCTTTTCTGGATGCACGAAATAGCTGCAAACTAATTATTGATCAATACAAAGCTGATTTTGATCAGAGAGTCCGCGAGAAGCTTTTGAAGTGTCCGAACGGCTCAAAATCATTTTGGGGATTTGCAAAGGCCATCGGGAAAAACTTTTCATCTTCAAGTTTTTCACCACTATTGCGTGAGGACAATTCCGTTGCAGTGACTGCAAAGTAAAAGGCAGACTTGTTTGCCTCAACGTTTGCACGAAATTCGACACTTGATGCACAAGGAAAGACTCCACCAATGTTGCCTAGGATCGCCACAACAATGCCAGAAATCGTTTTCAAGCAAAAAAAGATAAGAGGGTTACTTCGTCAGCGTGACTGCTCAAAGGCCGCTGGACTGGATGGAATTCCCCCCATTGTTCTCAAACAATGCGCACACATGCGCACCTATTCTAACCAAACTATATACCTTATGCTAGAATAGAGGTATTTTCCCAGCCCTCTGGAAGCGGGCTAGAGTGCAACCTGTACCTAAGAAGGAAAAGAAGGATATTGCCAGTAGCTACCGTCCAATATCTTTAACCCCAGTAGTGGCCATGGTAATGGAAAAAGTCATTAACACCGAGATTCTAAAATTTCTTGAACAGAACAACATAATATCTGATAGACAATATGGGTTTAGAGAGAAGCGGTCAACAGGAGATCTGATGTCCTATGTAACACATATCTGGAACTCAATCCTGGAAAAACACGGAGAGTCCCGAGTCGTTGTTCTTGACATCTCCAAAGCCTTCGACCGGCTGTGGCACCAATCACTTCTGAATAAACTCTCAGCTGTTGTCTAGTTTCTTACATAAGAGGAGTATTCAGGTCGCTATCGATGGTGTCTCGTCAGAGGCATTTGCCATCAATGCTGGTGTTCCGCAAGGTTCGGTTTTGTCTTCAACTTTGTTCCTGCTGCACATAAATGACCTACTAAAGCTTACTGAAAACCCCATTTACAGCTATGCAGACGATAGTAGTCTTATATCATTCTTTTCTTCTGACAAACCATTATCATCGGCCACTCTGGGACAACTAAGAAGACAATGACTGACTCAATCAATCGAGACTTAAACACAATTCTTGAATGGGGATCCAACAATCTTGTAACCTTCAATGCCAAAAAGACACAGACTGCTGTGTTCTCCCGGAGAAAGACTAAGGGAATCTACCTTGACATCATCATGGAGGGGGAAATCCTTTCTCCATCCTCCAATCTTTCGCTTCTTGGAATAACCGCAAGCACTAACTTTTCATGGGATGAGCATGTCCGAGGTCTCGCCAAGTGTGCCTCTCAAAAACTGGGTGTACTTTTCCGTGCCAAAAAATACTTCAGCTCCCATCAGCTGCTTACACTCTATCAAGCGCAAATCAGACCTACTCGGAGTATTTGGAGTTCTGCTCCCAACATACTCTAGAGCTCTTAGACTCCATCCAGAACCGACTTATTAACGACAAAACACTGACTCGTTCCCTTCACACCTTGGAAAATAGGCGGATGGTGGGTGATCTTTCCCTTTTTTACCGATATTATCACGGAGGGTGTTCGACCGAACTGACAACTCTGATTCCCTCCAGTACGAGCTTTGTTCGTTCCACACGACGAACTAGAAGCTCTCATCCATATGCTCTTCAACAGAGCACACCCAAAACCAGTTTCTACCAAAATATTTTCTTCTTGCGTGTGACGAACATCTGGAACTCCCTACCAACTGAATTGTTCCCTGTTGGCTACAGTCACAATATCTTTAAGAAAAGAGTCCATCGGTATCTTTCCTCCTCCCCATTTCCTACCTGCAGTGCCCATTAGGTATTATAGGCAACGCCTTTGCAAGTGGACTGAAGCAAAAAAAAAAGTATGAGTTCATAATTTTCTGCATTTAATTTATTTGTTTTTCTTAACTTTCGTAGATAAATCGCCATTGATTATAGCTTTTTAAGATATAAAAAGGCACGAAAACAACCATTTAAACAAGCTCCGTTTCAAGTTATTTTGGAACAGTTAACCTTCCATAGTATATTAATACTTCATCAATTAATGCCGGTTAAAATCTAGTAGAAGATCATCTGTTACTTCTGCAATGCTGTTCACTGCTTGGCCTGCTCCAAATTTTCAACTTCTGAGACTCAGGTGACTCATATGAAGGCAAGGGTTATGTTGTATGCTTGCAACACGTGTGTAGCTTATGTAAAGAAACAGGGTAAAGAGCAGATTGACTGCGCCGCTGAATAATTCTTTCGACTCTCTTCATGATAAACTTTCAAAGAAAATTTTCCAGAAGTTCAATGTCATGTCTACCTCCTTACAGAGAAAGGTGGTGGATGCTGAATCGCAGAGGGCTACTATCTCTTCCCTGGATTGCCCCAAATCTTAATTACAGACTGTCTCCGCACATATCGGCTCGTTGATTGCGGACGTCACTAAATTGAAACAATCAAACCTTGAAGTTGTTGAACAGTTCACAAAAGGTAATCCACACAATGATCAGCCAGCTACACCTACTACTATCACTGGGTGTGAAACGCTTAATAAACGATTATGCAAGCTTGAGCAGATAAATGTAGAACTGCCAGCGAAAATACTTAGTTTGGAAAATGAAGTCCAGATAGAACTCTTGCGGCTTCCAAGTCAACCGTTATAAATCCACCTCTTGGACCCGTTGTCCAGAGCACTTCCCCCACCATACCTGATTATAGTGATAATAATGGGGCTTCTGGCGGTGCCCCCTCGTTTAGGAACAATCATCTGCAACTGCAATTATATCGAAAACCCTCGAGACTCAGCAGCCGAGTGGGTCGTCCGAGCATATAATTATTGATACCTGCCCCAAGACCGGACCTTTCTCAGTAGGAGAAAGACGTCACTGGCTGCTTCTTGGTCGATGTCAGCCTGCAACCACAGAGAATATCATTGTTGACTACATAACTAATCAACTTGGTGACCTGTCAGGTGCTTCGTTCTCGGAAGTAGTGACGATGTCATTTCGTTTAAAATTGGGGTCAATGAATCATTGATTAAAGGCCTATTGGACCCTAATCTTTGGCCCGTTGGTACGGCTGTAAAGGAATTACGTCCTCGGCGTCCCGTTAGACCAGTTGGCTCGGCGAATTTTCAACAACCGAGCACGGGAAACAGTTCTCTGTTCTTTCAAAACCTCAGACGCCTTAAAACCAAATTAAATGCCTTTTTGTGCGCTTCACTTAATGAATCGTATTTAATGATTGTCCTTGGTAAACCAAACAAAGAAATTGAAACCTCAAGGAACTGGTGGAAGTAAAACCAAGACCCTAGAAGAAAACAATTTACTCCTCAAATGGAAAATTGACATATTAGAAGAAAAACTAGGAGAAAAGGATGACAATCTAAGGTTAGAAGAAAGTAAACATGTTAGGTCACCATCACATGTTTTCCTTGCAGAACCTGACCGGCTAAATACCTTTCAAGAAACAGAGATGGCACCACCTGCAACAGATAAGACGCTTTCTCATATTGAAGTCCTAAATTCTGAAAATCAGGTAAGTACCTTTCAAGAAACAGAGATGGCGCCACCAGCGACAGTTAAGGCGCTTTCTCATGTTGAAGTCCTACATTCCGAAAATCCTACACCTTGTGAAGTTTCTAACCTTAGTACTGGTCAGGCCATAAACAGAAGAGAGAGAGAGAGGTTGGTGACAGTGTTGACATTATTGATGCTGGGGCAGATTTGACAGAAGAATTTTCTGCTGCTGTGGAAAGCGAAAACTCTGAAAATGGCAGAAAAATCAACGATAAAAACAATGGGTGGACTGAGGTTACGAAGAAAAAATACCGAAAAAAACAACGAAAACCGCCCTCCGCCAAAAATGGGAACCAAAGAAAAGGTGGCATCCCTACAACTCGCCGATAATTATACATGGTTCTTCATTTCAGGCTTTGCACCCAGTGAAAGCTCACAGAATATATTGGATTACCTAAGAAGCCAAAAAATCGATAAAAAGTGCATCTGTGACAAAATGAAAACTAAGAAAGACAACTTTAGGAGCTCCTTTAGGTTAGGGGTACATAGGGAACTTGCAGAAGAGATAGGCAGCGGAGATATGTGGCCAGTTGAAACGTTTATGAACCATTTTATCAATATCCAGAGCCAAAATATAAAGACAAAGAAGCCGCTGCAACTGAGAGTGTAACAACCTCCAGTACTGGATTCCATGAGGTTAATAAAAGGTTAGTGGTCCTACACATTAATATTCCCTCTCTGAGGAACAAGATTGAAGAACTGGAAGCTTTTATTATAGATCGAAAACTGGATATACTCTGCATTACTGAACATTGGTTGCAAGAGGACGAAATAAATGCAGTACACATCCAAGGTTTTAAGCTAGGATCTTATTCCACAAGACAAGATGGTATAGGTGGTGGTACAATTATTTTTATTAGGGATTCTCTAAATTTTGTGGTTAATAATTTTGGTAGGAGTATTGATAAATGTTTTGAGTTTTGCTCCATATACATTGAAATTCTAAAACATCTATTTTTGCAGTATATAGGTCCCCCTCAGGTATCTTTGACACCTTCATGGAGTCCCTGGAAGAGGTTTTGAGCGGGGCTCGGAGATGTGGTAGTGTGATTGTTGCGGGAGATTTTAATGTCCACTTTGGTGAGGCTGACAATTCTGCAGAACAACTGTGAGACATGTTCACTAGCTTTGGACTGAAGCAAACCATATTTGAATCTAAACGTAACAGCTATTGTCTAGATAACATCTTTGTTAACTCAGTCATTGATGTCGGCTTTACTGAGATTGCAGGGGAGCATTTGTATCTCTCAAGATTCTCACATTGCCATCTCTCTATATTTTGGAGAACCTTCTCTACATAAAGAAGAACCTCAATACATTCACTCTAATTGAGAATGTTCATGATCATAACACTAGAGCTACCCAGAACATTGTCATTCCATACAGAAGACTCAGAAGGTGTCAAAATGGTCTTGAGTACTGGTCTGTAAAGTTATTTAATCATATTCCCTTAAATATTAGAAATCTGCCTGTGAAACTGTATGGGAGCAGGCTTAAAGCAATTCTATGCATTTTACTCAAATGAAGAGTTTGTTAACCATAGATTTTAATACACTTGTTGAGGTGTTTCCCCAACAGTTGACATTGACGTTTTTATAATAATAACAATATTTACTCCGGCCAGAAAATTGTATATGCTCCATCACCGATGAATATACTACATAGTACTATTAGCGTACCTACTCCTTTATCCTTCATTCTGCACTCGCGTGAGAACGAGAGGTTACAATTATCGGAAGATACACCGTTTTTATCCCGGTTTCCGTGTAATACACGGCGACTATTAGGGGGCCTTTGAGGCTCCGGAGTGCCGTCATATTTCTGCAAAAAAAAAA
>MU188854.1:3975-14942 GCA_016904865.1 Pissodes strobi
TCCTCCGTTTTCTAAATTCGAGACGTATTTGTAAAGCAATAGTTATGGGTTTTCCTATATCAGTAGAAATTCGTTTTTTAATGTATATATAGGTGGTGTCAGGTGTGGGATGAATTACTTGAATTTGTTAAAGAATTTTTGTTCAATCGAATATTGAAGATATATTTTCTTCCTCCGTTTTTCTAAATTCGAGACCTATTATTTGTAAAGCAATAGTTATGCGTTTTCCCAAATCAGTAGAAATACGTTTTTTTAAATATGTATAAGTGGTGTTTGGTGTTGGATGAATTACTTGAATTTGATAAAGAACCTTTACTTAATCGAATATTGAAGATATATTTTCTTCTTCTGTTTTCTAGATTCGAGACGTATTTGTAAAGCAATAGTTTTGCGTTTTCCTATGTCAGTAGAAATACGTTTTTTTAAATATGTATAAGTGGTGTCAGGTGTCGGATGAATTACTTGAATTTGATAAAGAATTTTTGCTTAATCGAATATTGAAGATATATTTTCTTCTTCCGTTTTCTATATTCGAGACGTATTTGTAAAGCAATAGTTATGCGTTTTCCTATATCAGTAGAAATACGATTTTTTAATATGTATAAGTGGTGCCAGGTGTGGGATGAGTTACTTGCATTTAATGAAGAACTTTTATCTCAACGAATTATCTCTTCTTCCCATCATGTAATAGTCCTGTTGCGGAGAATTTTATTAGCGGACCGGATTTTGTCATAATATGGTCCCTACGATATATTTACGACTTCTTTTTCTCTCAGTCAACTGAGCACGTTGGCCTTCGAAGTGGACGGTGCCGTATAACGGGTATTGATCGCGATACCTCTCCAGTACTTTGCGAATTATTTTGATAATAAACTTTTAAATAACCGAAAGGCTTTCAAGCGCCACCGAAAAAACTCATTAAACTTCAACGATTGGGACTTGAAAGTGGAAAAACAAGCAAAGCTCGACTGCCAACTCCCTTTTGCCTTTCACAGTAATTTAATCGAGCTTTCGCGTTTTTTTCTTGACAAAATAAACTTTTGATATTTCTTGCGCTGGAAACGTAAAGTTATGGCCGTTTTTTTTTTGTGTGTTGCCAGTAGTGTATTTATGAGAGCGAGTCCTCTTGGAGGCGGTAAGATCCCTCCTTCAGGAGGATCCGCTCATGGTGCTGGTATTAAATAAAATAAAATTAGCAGCGGAAGAATTGGAAGAACTTCAATAATAAATGGAGCATTAGAATTGTATGTAGATGTTTCTATTAAAATGTTCAAGACAACGGGGCCCATATGATTGTAAGATACGCATAATTCATGAGAGCGGGTCCTCTCTCTCATGGTGCTGGTATTAAATGAAATAAAATTAGCAGAGGAAGAATTGGAAGAATTTCAATAAGAAATGGAGCATTAGAATTGTATGTAGAAATTTCTATTAAAACCCATATCACAGATCAGTACTCGTACCTTCATGGATGGAAGATGACGAGGAGAATACTAATAATAATGTACGTTGGTCTACCTACACAACAATGGATGTCTTATGACTGTCACTCTAGGACCCTAAGCCCTAAAAGGGATAAAATTAAACATTGTTATTTAAATTAAGTTACTCGGCGATTCTTGCAGCTCCTTGCCCTTATCGGTCTTTGTAAAGATTCTGATTTCGGATAGACTGGTGCCGTATTTGGGGTGCGAGGTTCGCAACACGTAAACTAATTGTTCTTGTTGTTTGGTCGCGCACAAAGAGTTTTTTTTTTCACGAAGCTTTACATGAAGCGCCGACATGCACTATTATACCGTAATAAATTGTCTGATGGTAACTTGGTTTTTAGTTCAATTTTCCATCATCAATCACGCCTCTAAAGCCGTTTAAAGAACGGGACGACAGACACGACACGCAAGACAAAAGAAAGGTGTGAATCGATAGAGCACGCAGTTGAACGTTCTTATTTACTATTTTAATAATCACCTCTTGGCATAATAAACAAGTTCGAATATCGTGAAATAAGGTAGTTTTGCAACGATATATGTATTATTATTAAGCTTTTATTTAAGCATTTCGAATTTACTTTTATAAGATAGTTGACTATATTTTGTTATCGCAGAGTTTTCTACCTAGTGTCCCCATTAACCAGCTGTGGGTTTTTACCACAATATCGGGCCCAATTCTCTTTGGTCCTTTTTATTTTTATTAAGGTTTCCTTCTTGGGATTCTTTACAATTCAAGCCAGCTGTTATATTTCAAGAACGACGCTCGATGGTCATTATTTTTTTTGCTGGGAAAGTACACCGGCGAGTACGTCGCCAAGCAAGCCTATTTTCGGTCTTAAGGTAAAAATAAAAATTAGTATTCTTCGGTCCGCGTTTAGTTACACAACCCTAGGTAGAGAGCTCTGCTTATTTCATATTGTTGCTGATATCGTATATTTCGTTTACTTTTGTAATTTAGATTTTCATGAATAAATCTTTAACTCTCTCCTCATGTTCGGCCCTGCGAAAACTGAAAGTATTTCAAATTCACGAGTAAATTAAAATAAGCGTATAATCTATCTCTAACGCTAACGCTTATCCAGTCCTTTCTACGAAGATGTTACGTAACATGGTCAGCTTACCTACATGTGCAGGCGACACCTAACTTCAAGGAAATAATTACTCTGGCGTGTGTTAAAAAGAGATACGATGATTAGCGAATATGTATCAGCACTACATTCACGTTAGTTTTTCGTCTTTTATTTACGTAGAAATTTTGGCTAACCCTATTTTCTATGCTTCATGGACTTACCTCATTACTTTCCACGCTGTCCGTCCTCACTTCCGGCCCGCCGGACTTCAAAGACATTCGGCGTTTATCGAGATCTTCCCGCTCTTCGTCGGGCACTTCCGTTTCCCGTTCGTCTGTCGCTCGTCCGTTTGTCTCGGAGGCGTCTTGTCCAACGTTATCGCTCTTTTCGCCATCATTCTCGTCGAAAGTTACACGACCGCTATGTTTTAGTGGTGAACGGCGGTTGGGGCTCTTGTTTTCCGCATCTAGAAAATTATGTTTTGATTGTTAAAAGTTGGAAGTAGTTTTTTGAGAGAAATCGTCTATAATTCAAAAAAATTCAAAATTCAAAATCATTTTATTGTCTTAGATACTATTACACATAGAATAGATACGTCACAATTACTATGTAAAGTAAAATATATCTTCCCCTATTAGGAAGTTGTCAAGATATATGAAATATACAATATTCATACAATAACTATACAATAACCCAATACACTGTAAACTGAGCCATAGTACACATTCATCAACCTTGATGTCAAGTGAGTTTTTTAGATTATGCATAAGATAAACAGTCTTATTTAATTTTTTTGCATACAACATTAACATGTTCAGACCAGTCCAAGTATCTAGATGATTCTGAACCCGACAAAAGGTTACTTTCAAAAGTAAAAACAAAATTATGTGGCTTTCTATATTTATTATCTACTCCTACCATATCTGTTGTCGCATGATTTAACATCAATTTATTAGATCTACACCAGTCATTAATTTCATTTAGACATGATTGGACTTTGCGTTGCAAGTTTACCGGATCTGAATCAGAAATAACCGCTGTTGTGTTATCACAAAAAATGAAGATTTTTGCACTTTTAACAAACTCTGCCAGGTCATTTATGAAAACTGTAAAGATAAGCGGACCAAGCACACTGCCCTGTGGCGTACCCAAGTTCATTACAAAATCTAAAGACTGTTCATTCCCTATCGTTACATTAAACTGTTCTCGAAGATGAAATGCGAGGCTTAGAAAATGGTTGTAATGATTTGTATTAGTACTGATGTTTGACAGCTCCGACTATGATATTTAAAAGGCCGGCCTCTCCCATTATCATGTACGTATTCCCCACGTCCGTCCGGGCGTCCGGCGATGGCGGTGACCATTCATCCACTTGATTGAGGTCAGAACTCCATCACCAAATAATGGTTGTTGGATTAGTGTCTTAAACCTGTGGCGATTGTGATCTGCTCAATGTCGATAATTGTAACTAATCACTGAGCAATTAAGAAAAAACTTGGTACGTCCTTAATATGGTTGTGAGGCAATTAGCGTTAAGCTCTGGATATACAAATACAAATACAAATAGTTTATTCATGCCAGTCACAAGTGTTACATACGTCAATACATCTACACAAAAAAAAGTGTTCTAAAATAATCACAAATTACAGAAACATTAAACTAAAACCACAGCTTAATCAATAACCAGCTACTCATCTCTATCGAAATCGGAAAGTTGTAGTGTCGGGCACTGCTCATACCTAGCGGTGTCCTGAGCGGTTCAGTTCCACGTGATTTGTCAGGCAATGTAATGACACGAAGCGAACTGAATTTATAATAAATATTCGCCTCAAAATCCACGACAAATTCGTCCGAAGCTACGGCTATTGCCCTAAAAAGACCGGAAATTTCGCATTTTTATACAATTTTGCCATTTAAAATCGTTTTCAAACAGATTTTAGACGATAAAATATCGTATTTTAAATTAAACGAACTGTCAAAAGTTTTATTCAGGTGCCCAGACGTTTAGAAATATATTAACTAATGGCCCTCTTCTAAAATATTCACTTAACTTTCCCAAATCAAAGGATGCCGCCGCAAGATGAGTAGCTGGTTATTGAATAAGCTGTGCTAAAACTAATCGAACGTAAGTAAAATTTTATGAACATTCTAAAAACTAATTTCATAAAACTTAAATATAAATATCTATAGTTAAAAACTGTCGACGAGACTTAATAAATCACAACACATTAAAATTTGAATTAAAATGTTCATTGAATGTGTAACGCCCTTTACTTGTTTTTTGCAACCTCCTGTATATCGGTTTTCACGGGCGCCACCCCTTTGATATTTACAGCGACAAAGAGTATCGCTATTCGCCTATCGGGTAGCCTTTAGACGGTGGAGAAACGGTTGTCCAAGGTTCGGGTTTTTAAATAATCGGAATCGGTCCCTGGTATATGAAACACTCCGTGTAAACAAAATAATGGTCGTGTTTATCCGACATTAAGTATAAACCTAACCTTCTTATAGCTAAAAGTATCGGACAACTTATTCTAAGCGACCCAACCCGGTAATACGTAAGAAAACTCAAAACGGTAATAAAAGAATCGAAATCTCTAATCGCGCGGTAGACTGTAGCGGTGCGGAAGCTCCACGGTAAGTATGTTAGCAATTACGTTAAACGGTAGCGGTACGGAAGCCCTACGGTAATGACATCACTGACTCGGATGCGCTTCGGGCGTGAAGCCTTTATGGCCTTAGTTTGGAAAGATACTTAGCCGGGATTACTCCACTTGCCAAGCCAGAATGGCCGAGATTACTCCGCTTGCCAAGCAGGGATGGCCAGGATTACTCCACCTGCCGATGTAGGATGGTCAGGATCACTCCACTTGCCAATAGGGATGGCCGGGATAGCTCCACTTGCCAAAGCAGGATGGCCGGGATTACTCCGCTTGTCAATAGGGGAGCCGGAAATACTACGGTAGGAAGGCCGGGATTACTCCGCTTGCCAAGGCAAGAAGGCCGGGATTACTCCACTTGCCAATAGGGAGAGGATCACGGACTAGGAATACGGTACAACGAATATTTACCTGTTCGGTCGGTCGGTCCTTCCCGGTTTGTCTGGGGCTGGGCTTGGTCGGCGGTGTCTCCTACTGGTGGGGTATGCTGCTTGCTCGGTGCCAGGCTGTGGACTAAACTAGGCTGCCTCTCGATTGCCGCCTCACTTCGGGAACCCGGGTGGGTTCTGCCTGTTTAGCGCGATGGGCCCGGTTTTGTTAGTTCGACGCCTGGTGGGTATCGCGATAGGTGGGGGGCTCACGCGCACCGTGATGCGACGTAGATCGCGACGTTCTACTTGGACCGCATGAGAACTACGGAAAAAGTGAAAACCGATTTCCCGGCTTTTCGCGACGGAATGTTTTATAGATTTGAATTTAGAATATTTAAATTACATTTTACGAAAAAGAATGATGTTAATAGACCGTAAAATAAGAAGGTTAACCCGGAATGCATACCATTCCCCTAAAAATATAGTAACTTGGTTACAAATGTATAAAACGCGTTTTTAGCAAGAAAGGTCTTAATTTTCCTTTTAAAGATTTGATTGGGAAGTTCCTTTACTATCTGAGGCAAAGCATTGTAAAATTTTATTGCTCAATATCCCGTACCATCCTGACACCTCCTTAGACGCCAGTATGCAGGGACCAGGTCTTGCCTATTCCTTGTGTTGTGTTCGTGTATGTCCGCATGAGTCTGATACTGATCGATGTTGCTCTTAACATAGACAAGACACTCCAACATGTTCAAAGATGGCACAGTCAACAAACCCATCTGAACAAAGACATTCCGACAGTCATCCCTATATCCCAGTCCGCTCACCACTCTTACAGCCCTCCTCTGCAAACAAAAAACCCTGTGTGCGTCCGCCGAATGCCCCCATGCAAGTATTGCATATGTAATCCGGGACTGAAAGATGGCAAAAAAGCACTCCTCAGCACACCAGTAGACACACTGCGTGAAATGGTACGAAGGAGATAACGCAACTTGGTAAGCCTTCCCGTCAGTGCAATAATGTGCTTTCCCCATTGCAATCTTGGGGTCCAACACAACCCCCACCTGGTTGGGAACTGCCATCTCTCGCATCGAGAAGACGACTCGACCTGTCTTTTCCTTATTCAACAGAAGTCTGTTGGAGCGCAAAACCAGCTTTCAGCTCTCAACTGTGCCGCCATGGATCCCGCCAAAGAACCGTCCAGAGAATCAGCAGCAAAGGACACACTGGTATCATCAGCAAAGAGTGAATATTTTTCTCCTTGGATGTTAGAAGGCAAATGGTTGATGAATATCCGAAAAAGTATGGGCCTTAGAATTGATCCCTGAAGTATTCCAATCTCGATTTGGCTCCTTGTTGATTCCTCCCCTGCAACCCTCACTACCTGGTACCTAGACTCAAGGTATGATTTAAGCAGTTTAATACTATTACCTGAAAATTTGTAATGACAAAGCTTTTTAAGCAGGATATCATGGTCAACACAGTCAAAAGCCTTGCTAAGATCACAAAAGAGAACTGAGTCATACTGAGAATTGTGGAATGCATTCAATATGCCCGAGACCAAATTCAGAATTGTAAGAGATGTGTTCCTGCTATGTCTCAACCTCCACTGACAATCTGTGAATAGATTGACTCTTTACATAGCCATACACTTCTAATTATCTTGGATAGTATTGGTAGCAAGGATATTGGTCTGTAGTTGTTGGGAACAGTAGGATCTCCTTTTTTTAAAATAGGCCTAACAATGGCCTCCTTGAGACAATTGGGGAAAACAGCAGTACTTATGCATTGGTTTATAAGCTTGGTAAGAGGAAGCAAAATGCAGTTCTTTGCAGTTTTTATTAATTTTACGTTAAAACCATATATATCACAGCTACCCTTGTTCTTTAGTGAATCAATTATATCCCTAACCTCATTGAAGGTCACCTCCTCAAATGAAAAGGGAATAGAGGCAGCCTCACAGACTGAATAAACAACACCAATGGGTCTCCATCACTGGGTGGCATATCCTTCACAGTCTTATGCGCTATTTCAGAAAAGAATTTATTTAAATCATCTGGTGTTATGGTAGTAGGGTTATCATGGGCACTTTTATTGCCCCTTTGCCTGTTGATTATCTACCACATGGTTTTTGCAGGATTCGAGGATGAATGAATCATATTGTCATTAAACCTTACCTTAGCCTGCTTTATTGCATCTCTGTAAGCTTTTTTGTGCTCAATGATAACTTCCTTAATGCCCTCAAAATTGTACTGCTGCTGCAACTCACTTAGAAAGTGTATATGGTCCCTCATAGTTTTTAGCTTCTCGTCAAACCATTCTATGTTATTAAACTGGTCTGACCTTACATTATACAATTTCTCAGGGAAAGCCTGAACATATGCCCTCCCCAAAATGCCCGAAAACTCTGCAAAAGAATCATCAACGTCATCACACTGTTGGACAGAGTCCCATGATGTTTCATACATGATATTATGAAATTCATGCAGTCCTCTTTGTGTTATTGGTCTGCACATCTTGCGGGATTTTGCGGAATCATCTCAAACTGGCACTCCACAATCTGACACATATGATCAGAAACATTCATATCAAGAACGACAACAGAACATACCCCAATATCATGACTTACGAAGGCATTATCCAGGCAGGACTGTTGTCTGGTTGGTTGAAATACAGTTTGGTTTCGGGTAGTGTTGAGTTAAACTGTACATTGAAATCCCCAGCAATGATGATTTTTGCTGTTGGATCAAGACCAGACAATATACCCTCGACTGAAGCCAAGAAGGTGTCAAAGATGCCTGATGGAGAACGATACAATGTTAAAACATATACATTCAACTATTTGATAAAAATACAACAATACTCTATACATTTCTCAATCATAAAAGATACACTTACTTTGGCTGGACTTATATCTACACTGTCCCTCACAAAACAACAGTTCCTCCCCCCGTGGAAAGCATTCTTGCAGAATAGGCTACCATTTTGAATCCCTGGAAGTAAACAAGGCTGACTTCATCCTCGCTTAACCAGCGTTCTGTTATGCATAGCACATCTATGAATTTGTCCACTATGAATGATTCTATTTCATTTCCTTTATTTCGAAGAGATCTGACGTTAATATGTACAACTCTTAAAGTTTCTGTTGTAGTCTTCTGGCCATTGGACGGTGGTGGATGTTCATAAAATGGTTAATAATAACTCCTTGTGGCCATAAATTGGTATTCATGAATTTATGGTACAGCAAGCCTGAAAGATGCTTGATACTTGTCTTTCTTTGTCCGAATCCTCTCACAGTGAGATCCTTTTTCCAGACCATTGTTCTTGAGGAAATCCATAACTTCATTGCTGTTCACTTCCAGAGCCAGTCCCGAAAGAAACAAAAACTCAGGTTTTACAGCCGTTTTTAAAAGGCCTACGCCCTCATTGCTTCCTCTTAGAGGTTCTGGTCTACCATTCTGCTGGACTCCTCTTCTTGCTGTCGCCCCAGCCTTTTGGAGGTTGTGACCACGTCGGTCCCCTTTTCTCTTTTGCGTTTCCCATTTGTCATCTTGATTAGGAGGTGGTTGAATGTCGTTATTGTTATTGTTTGAAAGTGTCGTTACTTTGAGACGATCTTTCTAGATTTTCAGATTTTCCATTGTTTTTTGTTTACTATAACGTCAGTGATGTCATTGTCGCTTACGTCAACGTCAGCAGCTATTGATAACTTGCTTTATGTCCTATGCTAGCGTTGATGCTGTTGTAGTGTCATTTTGGGATGACATTCGACTGTTTGAATTTATTTTCAGGATTTGATATTTTGTCTTTGCAAACTTCAGTTTCAGATTGCGACTTACCGCCATCTGTTGCCGCTTCATCCAACTCATCATCAGATTTGGTATTTCTGCCGGAATCTTTGGAATTTTGATTTTCTTGATCTTGATCTTTTCCTATTGGTTTTGTTTTCTTTGGTGATTTTGTTACTAGGGTTTCAAATTTTTCTTTCCAGAGATTGGCATTGTCCTGAAGAATCTTATTTTCGTCCTTCATTTCTTCAAGTGAAATTTGAACGTTTTTTATGTTTATGTCCGTTCCAACCTCACTTTCTTCCCGGCAGCAAACAAGTCGTGAAGGGTCCATAAAATGTACCTTTTCTACCCAGTCGCGGATGGCACACGAACTATGGTACACCTTTCCACAAATAATGCACACTATTGTACTAGAAATCTTAGTTTTACAGCACTTATATCGCGATTTTTCTGCGGAGCAGCTTTTCAAGCGTTCTCTAATCGGCGCCATTTTGGCGCTGAACCACAGTTTCAAAAGAATCATGCTAGCCTAATCCAGGCAGATGACCTAGGGAAATGTGAATGTTTCTCTGGTAACATTGTTAGGCCACTTAGATTGTCATAGTATTTATTCTAGGAATAAGGCTATTCGGATTTGAAAAACCTCGCCCTTAGACTGTTGAATCGTAAATTTTAAAATCAGAGTGGTCAAAATACAATTTTACAAATTGGGAGGGGAAAATTACCGATTTACCAATACGAACTTTGCCCGAAGTAACTTTTGAAATGGGAGGAGAAGCTGTTTCAATCGTTCTCGCTATACAGACTCGGTATTAATTCGACGAACTTTCCCTTAATCTGTGATTTATTTCTCGAAGTCTAAAGAGCTAATCCGATTGGAAATGTTGATAGGGAATAGATGTATTTTCTGATGCATTTATTATGAGATCGGGTCGTGTCCTTTTAAAACTTTAAATTACCCCAGCCGTTTTATGTCCACGGATTAGATTGAATTGCAGGGATTGGATGCACGATTTCGAAAGAGCATTAAGGGAACGGATAATAAAATAATGATGGCCGAAGGGAAACTATCCGAACTCTAAGAATATGTAATTTAACATGTTTGTTGACAAGGAATCTATCCGCGCAGTCAGGCAATCTTTATCCGAGAAACTAAATTGGATAGGAATTTATGAAATACTTCACCTTGATGGTATCCATTGTCTAAAGTGTCCATATCATGACGTCGACATTCGGGCATGGATCTATGTGTGGATCGGATTTCCGTGCAGGTTCCGGTTTGATGCTGCTGGACGGTGCCAACTGTTTCTGCTGATTTTGATATTTCTGAAAAATATGATATCATTAATTTTATGAATGGCGATAGAACAAACCAAATGCAATTATTGTTTTTGTACTAATTCTGAAAAAGTAAGCATTCTTATTGGTTTTTACCTTGATGGGTGGCGAAAAACGGATTGTCCAGCGGCGCGCTTTTGCACCCGAAGAGCAAAGCTTTCCTATTCATTTTAGCTTGTTCTTTTGTGGTCTTGCCACCGCCAGGGACGTACCGATCGGGGGATGGTGGCGCGAACGCCCTCTG
>MU188854.1:24942-36811 GCA_016904865.1 Pissodes strobi
CATTTATGCTCCAAAAAGTTGTCTCCATCACGGATGGTGGAGGGTGCAAAGCGCATCATATATCTACTAATCTTCTGATAAACATAAACCTTTAGCTGAATTTATACCTTCAAATGAGGCACACACTATAGGTTGCTAATTGCATTGACTAACTTTTTATATATGTATCCGCATAGTCCAGGTTTATAGCGCCAATTCGATTTTAATTGCTATTAATCTATCGTTCCCTTCATATCCCAAGCTTTTGTAACGGTTCACTTCGTTTCTCTTATCTGTTGTTTTTACCTTAAACTCCTGCTGTCTCGTTTTTACGATTCCGCCGGCAAATACACTTTTAATAGCAACTTAAAAATTGCTTACTGCAGTAAACGTTCTGTCAAGCTTAGTTTGCCGATTTAATATTTCTTGTTATGGCTCGGTTTTATGGCGCCGGATTTAGTTTGAGAGCGTCTTTATGTTGAAAATTGCCATTCATAGACGGGCTCGTTATATTTTTTAATGAACGTAACATTTATCTTAGTATAAAATTATTTTCAAACTTTTCCTCTGCAGCTGTTATGCTCACTAGAACTTCAGGGTGTAATCTTTGTGCCTTCAATAACCTGCCCGTTACGTTGTGGTTGTCTTTGAGTGAGTAAATCCTGATAGTACCAGCCAATGCTTTCTCTTCTTCCCTAACACTTGATATAGCCATATCATATAGTAAGTAAATTGGTATCCATATTAGGATAATCCTTGTCGGGGTAATGTCAATATTTCAGGAGTCTTGAAATACAGGTTAAGTCCGGTTTGCATAATTTGGTCTTGCATTGCCACGTTGTAGATAATAAAGGATAATCTAATTCGACTGCACTGCAGGCCGCTACTGTTTGCTTCTCCAGTGGGATTACATGTTGACGACATTGAGAAAAACTGTACGTTATTAAGCATTAGTATTTATCCACACGCTTCGCACGCCAAAGAAGTAAGTCGTAATGTCGCTAAACGCCCCCCATTTTCCGCCAAAAAACTTTTCACTTTCCATTAAAATTTCCTTAGGCTTTCCCCGCTCACGTTTGCCCGTTTCTTGGCTTAATCTTTTTGGTTGCTGTTTTTCTGCGTTAAGCCTCTGAGTAGAAAAGCAATTTTCCGGAGATTATGTGAGTAAAAATACGCCCCGGGTGGATATTAGGAAAATGTAGGCTGGCTTTTTGGATAATGAATTCGAACGGTTTGGTCGCCTACAGTTGTAATCTCAATCTTATTAAATTTTGTACATTTTTCGTTTACTTCTACCTTTCGCTGGCCCGATAAGTAATTTTACCTTTTCGTAGAATATTCGGATAGAACACGTAAAGTTCATGTTTAGTATAATCATAAAACATCGACGTGCAACCCGAACTAGCGTTATCGCGCCATATATTTCCATTAGCCACATAATCGCATTAAAGATGTACATAATATCTCTAACATCCAACATTAGGCATTATTTATTACATGTTCGGAAAGAGTTTCATTACAAATCGACACGATAGAATTCGTGACCGAAAAAAGAAATGGGGCAACTTAGCGTTCACTGCGTGGCCGATTTAAATATTAAGAGATTGATTGGTTTCATCACTTTTAGATTGCCGAAACACGCTTTAAGACCGTCGATTTTTCAGTTACCTGAGTACCAAGCCAGGACCGACGCATTCTCCACGAGCATATTCATAGGTTGTGTTATAAGATACATAATCCTGTTGAGGGCCTTATCTTCTTCTCATCGCTTCAACTTTAATGATAAATACTTTCTTCTAACGGATCTAGCAGAATCATTATCTTCTTAACATCTTTATGAGATTTACTTAGGACTGGAGGCACAAATTTTGAACGAACATCGCTTATCTACTAAACTATCAACGGGCCTCGTCTTTCTACATTACTTCATTAATCGCCCTGTATAACATGAAAATTTCACGGCTTCTATGAAATCATTCTCCGCCGTGTAATGTGAGCATTTTAAGATCGAAAACTACTTAAAAAATTATTTTAAGAAAAGTTGAAATTGAAAAATCCCGTCCATATTTTAAATACTTCTCGACTATTACATCATGGGAAGAAGGGAAATGTTCCCAAAATTCATTGAAGTGAGTTTCTCATTAAATGCAAGTAACTTATCCCACACGTGACACCACTTATACATATTTAAGAAAACGTATTTCTACTGTTATAACAAAACGCATGATTAGTAATATTGCCTTAATTACATCATGAGAAGAACAGAAATGTTATCAAAATTCATTGAAGCTTCCCCATTAAAAGCAAGTAACTCATCCCACACCTGTCACCACTTATACATATTTAAGAAAACGTATTTCTACTGATATAACAAAACGCATGATTAGTAATATTGCCTTAATAACATCATGAGAAAAGGTAAGTGTTGTTATGATGTAATTAAAACAGAATTACTTGAGATAACCCACATCTTTAAAATACTATTTCATTAGACCTGACACATTAATTTTTGACACACCCTATATATGTGTATATTTTGAGACACCCCTTATACATGTAAAAGATAAAAACAAGTCATAAATTGAAGTCGAGTTTTTGTGAGGTTTTTTGGAGGAGATCCGAAAGGTATTGCTCGAGAACGGAAAATAGAGAGTCAGAAGCCATCGGAGTGTACGGTTTAATTTGGTGAATTGTTTTGCTTCTGTGTTGCAATATGTCATTACAAGTCGGTAAAATGAAACTTATAATATTGTGATTAGCATAATTTGTACCATTATATATTTTATACTCATTGATAATTCATATTTGATGGCCTAACATACGTATACATTTTCATATTGTTATTAACATAATTTGCATAAATATTTCTTCTAATCTCATTGATAAATAATATTTGATGGACTAACAAGTATATACATTTTCATATTGTTATTAACATAATTTGCATAAATATTTGTACTAATCTCATTGATAAATAATATTTGATGGCCTAACATGTGTATATATTTTCATATTGTTATTAACATAATTTACATAAATATTTCTCTCTAATCTCACTGATAAATAATATTTGATGGCCTAACATGTGTCTACATTTTCATATTGTTATTAACATAATTTACATAAATATTTCTTCTAATCTCATTGATACTTAATATTTGATGGCATAACATGTGTATATATTTTGATATTGTTATTAACATTATTTGCATAAATATTTCTTTATCTTCATGGATAATTTATATTTGATGGCATAACATGTGTATATATTTGATGTTGTTATTAACACTATTTGCATAAATATTTCTGTTGGGGAAACACCCCAACACGTGTAGAAACTATCGTTTTTCACCGTATAGTTTGGTGATAACACCCTGTATGTATGTAGAATGAATGAGCCATAATTAAACTTAAAATAGATTTATTTCACCCCGGGTACAACCCAATTTGTACATTTAAATCAGCAAATGTCAAGTTCTTTAATGCCCCTTAGTTCAACCCTGGATGGTCGATTCCATCCGATACAGCTAAATGTCATTTTACCAGTTCGATTGGGGTCAATCCAAACGTTTTCAATTTAATATATTCGTGTCTCCGTCAGTAAACAGCAGTCTGTCAAAGAAAGAAAGAAGATGTTTTCCCCCTCTCAGATAAAAACCGACGCCGAGTTTTCCCGCGTTATGGTCCCTTCCGAAAGATCATAGTTCAGTTCAGTTAAGACGTTCGCTTAAATAGCAGTAAAACGTGCTGTTCTCCGGCCAAAGGTCAAGTTCCTTTTTGGGCCCATTTCTCTTGTATGCACGAATATTAGAAAATATTTCGTGCACCTCAGTTATCTTTGTCCAAGGTTTGGACAAAGACCTCCTTTGTGCTTCTTAAAAGCAATTCTTCGAAGTTAGAAACGATAGCATCCCCGTTCCCGTTGGAACATAAAATGGCGGAAGGCAGACTGACATTCCTGGTCGAATTCCTGTAAAGCAAGGCAGGTAAAGCAGTCGAAGGGACAAGGTATGCTGTGTGAAAGTTACTAAGTTGAAGACGAAGTCTTAAAATAATAAAGATAAAAACTAATTTCTAAATCAAACAATCAAGACGCTTCAGTAGACATTTCTAAATTTAAGAAACCTTTTGTAATTTTAGTTTTATACTGGAACGAATGATGAGTGATTGAAAGTTTTAGTCTAAGAATTGTATATATATTTTTTCTATTTAACAAAGAAAACATTGTTTGTTTATCTCCATTATATTTAAATGCAATTTACACCTGCATTATTAAATTATATCAATACCGAATACATGTTTCAATTTCTCTAACCACCCTATGTTATACTGTCCATTAAAAGTGGTTAATTAGAATACCACACCCTTCTTTATGGTCTTAAGCAATAATAAAAGAATTTGTGTATCCCGACCAATTTCTTTATCTTCATGGATAATTCATATTTGAAGGCATAACATGTATATATATTTGGATATTGTTATAAACATAATCTGCATAAATATTTCTTCTATTTTCATGGATAATTCATATTTGATGGCATAACCTGTGTATATATTTAATGAAATCGTGTTATGCAACACTGCCTTAAGTGAAAACATAAAATGTATTATTTGCTGTCTTTTCGTGCTAGGGTTTTAATATTAGAATGAGGGAGAGAGTACACAAGGGCCTTGATGAATCTATACTAACCATTTCCTACCCTGACGGGAGAATATTCTAGTTATAAATATAATGATCATTCTAGAGATAAGTTTAAAACTATACTATGGTATTGTCCCATATTTGCAACTAAATAGCTGGGTAGCCTCCGTAATCCAGAACCTCAGTACCTACCAGCGGCATCTGGTTAACTAACAAAAACCTCTTCGGTTTTAAATGTATTGTTGCAAGTGTGGAACTGCGAATTGTGGTACGGGAGACAGAAATTTAATTAATTATAATCCTAATGGATTATACAGCATAATTCGGTTTAGGAATTTAGATCGAGGGTTTCTCTGCCGTACTCTTTCCCCTCGTGAATTCCAGGCTGAGTCCGGCACGTTTTTCTTTAATAAAATAGGCGTATTAGGAATCTGTGGTTTCATTTACATGACGCACCTTTCCCTCAAGTTTCCCTAATTGTGTTCCGTTGAAGCGCATAATGAGTGAGTAAAATTGTGCAAGATATAATAATAACACAACGTAGGTATTGGTCCTCTTTTTAATTCATTTCTTTTTAATCTAATTTGACGATCATTGGCAAAATAAAGGCAAACCACAATTTTACTTATCTGATTCAACTATGTTGAATCGACCCGGGTACGTTATACTACATACTACTCATGCGTTTTCTTATATCAGTAGAAATACGTTTTCTTAAATATGTATAAATGGTGTCAGGTGTGGGATGAGTTACTAGCTTTTAATTGGAAAATTTTACTTCAATGAATTTTGAGAACACTTCTCTTCTTGTCATGATGTAATTAAAACAATGTTACTACTCATGCCTTTTCTTATATCAGTAGAAATACGTTTTATTTATTTATTTTTTTATTTATTTTATTTATTTATTTGGCAAGTACACTACAGAATTACAAAATATTCCAAATGGTAGACAACATAATCATTATAAAGATATCCACTTTCCTGAAAATGTTCATAAAATTTTAAAAGAACCATAACTATCTAGATAAGATCTTCTTTTTAAAGCTCAATAATGAACAGCCAAACAAATCACAATCATTAATATCATCATTATAGACCTTCACAAGTCGATCAGATATTCGTCTAAAACCATAATTTGTGCGATGTGGTCTCTCATAAAATAATTTTCTGTGGCGGGTAGTTCTTGCTGGAAGATATTAGATAAAGGCATACTGCTGTCAATGTGCCCGTTAATTAATTTAAATAGAAAAAATACCATTGCATTTTATCTTGTTTTTCCCAAGGAATCCAAGCCCACCAACTGGGCTCTGACATTATATGGAATATCTCTATAAGGAAATCTATGCTTATACAAAATAAATTTGCAAAACTTGTTTTGTACATTTTCAAGCCGTTTAATGTGGGAGTTATAATAGGGTGACCACACCAAACAGGTATATTCTAAAATACTACGAACTAAACAATAATATAAACTTTTTATGGCTTTAGTATCATTAATATTATCACAGTTTCTCCTAATAAAACCCAGCATTCTAAAGCCCTTCAAAATAATGTTAACAAGATGAGTGTTAAAATTCAATTCCTGGTCAAATGTAACACCCAGGTCATTAAAAGTAACAACTTCATCCAAGAAATGACCATTTAAAATATAACGAGACCGAATAGGAACTTTCCAACGGTGAAAACTTAGGAATTTACATTTTGTGGAATTTAGTCTTAAAAAGTTATCGCTACACCATGCGCTGAAGTTGTCAAGGTCAGACTGAATCATCTGACATACCTTCACCTTATCAACAACACGAAAGAACTTTAAATCGTCGGCATAGAGAAGACACTCGCAGTGTTCAAACGCGGACACAACATCGTTCACAAACAGCAAAAACAGAACTGGACCCAGATGAGAATCCTAAGGGACTCCAATCTCATGCGAAGTAACCCCGCACAATCTCACCTTCTGAGTTCGGTTGCTGAGATAGGACTTAATCCAGCGAAAGTAAGCGCCACACACTCCCAGAGCTTCAAGTTTCTTCAGGAGTAAATCATGGGATACACTGTCAAACGCTTTTGACATGTCGGTCTATATAACGTCGACTTGAAATCCCTTCTCAATATTTCCACTAAGATAGTCCTAGAATTCGGCCAAATTAATGGTAGTTGACCTACTCTTGTAAAATACATGTTGTTTAGGACTTATATAGTTCTTGTAAGTGTTAAATATTTCATCTGTTATTATAGATTCGAATATCTTCGGAATGATTGAGAGCAGAGAAATGCCTCTATAGTTGGAGCCACTTTTGAAGATAGGGAAAAGAGTTGACTGCTTCCAAATAGTTGGGAACCAAGAATTTTCAAATGACTCCCGAAAGATTATTTGAAGTGGCTTGGCCAATGCCGATGCACACTTCTTCAGAAAAAAGGGAGTAAGTCCATCAGGACCAGCACCCTTTCTGGCATCCAATGAATTCATCCATCTTCTCCAGGATTTCTTCGACCGTGAAATTGTGCCTTGACAAAACACTATAAATATTCTCCGGAACATCAGGTATTGAGCTCCCGGAGAAATCGGTGTAACATGACTCAAAATGGTCAGCAAATGCATTGGTAATGTCTTGGGTTGTCCTTCTTGCACGACCTGATATTCCAAATACTTAGGAATGCCACTATCCTTTCGTAAGCTGTTGATGTACGACCAAAAGTACTTAACATTAGATGGTATCATCTGTTCTGTATTAGTTACAAACAGCAAGTAGCAGAGATCAATCAAATACTTTGTTTCCCGCCTAACACCAGTGTATCTTTCATAATCATGTGGTTGGCCAGATCTTTTGTATTTTTTGTACAGTCTGTTCTTGATAGATATTAGTTTTTTCAGCTCGGGACTGTACCAGGTTGGAAATTTTTCATGTGTAATAATTTTGGTTCGAACAAATTGGTCGATTACTACAGCGACTACCTCATAAAATTTCTGGACTATGTCATCAACATTATCCAAATGGAGAATATTATCCCATTCGACCGACGAAAGATAATGTTGAATACTGTCAAAATCAGCGCGCTCAAACAGGTGTACAGTGGTCCCCACTTTATTATCCAGAAGGGGTATTGATTCTTGGGTAAATTTGACCTCCAATGTTGGATGATAATGGTCAACTCCAGTCAGTGGACTATCTGTAGGGGACACCTCAATGCCATTGGAAACATCAGTAAACACCAAATCCAAGGTTCCAGTTCGAGGTATAAAATTGTGCTCAGAGGCAGTTCTGCTTCGGCAGAGTTGAACTCAATTGGCACTAAATGTGCTTCCTCATATCCCCATGAGATATTGAGTAGATTAAACTCACCAAAAATCATCATTTTTGCATTTCGATGGTTACTTCGTAGTCGCTCAGCAGTGTCACAGAAACATGTACCCTAAGATCCTCAAATACATTACAAGAGCTACCGTGCAGAACCTTTGTGAAAAATATGTATAAGTGGTGTCAGGTGCGGAAAGAGTTACTTGCATTTAATGGGAAGCTTGTACTTAAATGAATTTTGAGAACACGTCCCTTCTTCCCATGATGTAATTAAAGCAATATTACTAATCATGCGTTTTCCTATATCAGTAGAAATACCTTTTCTTAAATATGTATAAGTGGGGTCAGGTGTGGGATGTTACTTGCATTTAATGTGAAGCTTTTACTTAAATTAATTTTGAGAACACCTCCCTTTTCCCATGATGTAATTAAAACAATATTACTAATCATGCGTTTTCCTATATCAGTAAAAATATGTTTTCTTAAATATGTTAAGTGGTGTCAGGTGTGGGATGAGTTACTTGCAGAAGATTAGTAGAGATATATGATGCGCTCTGCACCTCCTCCATTTGTAATTTGCATCGAGACCACTCAAAACATTGTCCAGACATGCCTCTTGTCGTGTTGGCTGAAACACTGTTTGTCTCAGTTCGTAGCTTTCCATCAGGTCACATAACCTGTTAGTGTCTGCTGCCTCAGTGTTGAATTTGATGTTGAAATCACCCGCAAGAAGAACCTTTCCCCTTGTGGCAAGTCTGGAAAGAACCCCATCAGTTGCCACCGTGTCAAGGTCGCCAGAAGGTGAGCCATAAAAGGCTAAAATATAAAGGCCTAAAGGTTCAATAAAAATGCAACAATGTCTTCTCAATAATAAAGTCTGTGTTTATATTTGCTAGACACAATTTAAGGTTATGTCTAACTAGAATGAGAGTACCGCCACCAATAAATTCCTTCCTAGATGAGAAGGCACCAACCCTGAAGTTCTCCACCTGCAGAACACCTCTTTCAGTAATACACGGTATGTCTACAGTTTTGTCTGCTAAAAATGACTCCAGTTCATTTGTTTTGTTTTGGAGAAATCTGGCATTAATATGCATAATGCTTAGATTTGATACTTGTTTTCCCTCTGGTTTACTATCATGCGGCTCTGGATGTTCAGAAAATGGTTGATAATGATTCCCACAGACCAGAGTGAGGACGCCAAGTACTTATGTCTGTCAATGTGAGGAACTGAAAGTTTGAAGGATCCCCTGTACTTGTCCTTTTTTTGTTTTCATTTTCTCGCAGGAGCAGCCACCATCAACGCCGCTCAATTTGAGAAATTCTATGATGTTTTCTGCTGTAACATCTATTGCTAATTCTGTTACGAATAAAAATGCCATTCGTTGAGCTGTTTTGAGTGTGGCAGTGGCGGGGTTGTTGCAACTGCCCCTTAGAGGCTCTGGGTGGCTTCTTGTTTTTAGGTTTTCCTGATCAGTGGTTTTGATATTTGGTTAGTAGAGATATATGATGCGCTCTGCACCCTCCTCCATCCGTGATTTGCATCGAGACAACTTTTTGGAGGATAAATACTTTCTTAAACTGCAGAATTGTTTTAACGATTCTTGCAGTCTCATAAAATAATTTCAACGCCGGCTAGAAATACACGTTTAGGTTGCAGTGTGCGCGACTAATCCTAGCGTGGCGTTATTAGAGGTTATTAAAGCCGCTTTGCCTTATTCAACATTCCTTCGCATTCAAATTTATGCAAATTCCGGGCAGTGCTTCGCCTCGCGAAATGCCTCCGCAACACAAAGGTGCACTTAATTAATTACACCTTCCAAGTTGTCCTTTGTTAGTACACTGAATCTCTTTACCGATAACCTTGGCATAGTTCGTGGGTTCAACCGGTTCATTTACTTAATTGGACATTAGTTCGAACGTGTCTCGTTGAAAATTCATTTGACTGGTTAGCATTCTAACATTGTGTAATAATTAAATTTGGATGTCTGCTTTATGAGAATATTGATAGATGTCGCAATGGGTAGTTGCGATTCGAGTTTTCTCAACTGTCGTGAAATATCAATAACATCGAAAATGTGTGTTAAATATCTAAAGTTGCAGTAAAACACCTCAGCTAGGTATACAGAACGAAAATTGCGACTTTCTCACAATAACTACAATCGACCATACTCTGGAAGTCCGAAAGCACAAATTTATTCTGAAAAAGTTGTCATTACCATAGACTGGGCTTGTCTAAAAAGCTGTATACGCTGTTTAAGCTGTCTAAAAAGTTGTTTAAGCCACGCCCTTAAATATGCTATTGCTCAAGTCGACGATGTTTGCTACTGCGCACCTCCTCCGCGGCGGAGAGCGCAGAACATACCCTCTATCTCTACTCCCGCCAATGATTTTGAATAAATATTAATTGTAATAACCTCAGCACACCTCTGAAAAAATACTTTACTGACAGAAATATAATAATATATTTCTAATAAAGAAGAAGAATAAAGAAGATAATAAATCTAATTCACTCCATAATAAGTCATATGAACTTCTCAACCGATTGAACGGGAAATAATATATTAGTGTGGTTTTCGATTCCCATTAATAACAATCGATATAGAAATTTGTTGTTGTGACTGGGTTTGCATAAACAAGTGATGATATTAAATTTTACGGGTTTCTGTTCTAAATTAAGAATCTCAGTTCGATTTTCCAAGGAGTGGTAATTAGTGGTTTCTCATCGTATAAATATAGGTAGATAATTTTCAACTAGAAATTCAGTGGACTAGATTCTCTCATTTGAGACACTTCAACCATCTAGTAGTTTCTGTCACTGAATAAATATAGATAATTTTCAACTAGAAATTCAGTCGACTAGATTCTCTCATTCGAGACACTTTAACCAGCTGTCTGCCTCAAATTTCTGACTCAGCACTTTTAAAATGATTATACCATTGAATGCGCAACATTAATATTTTAAAGAGAAATACAAAGGGTGAGATTTAGGATAAAAATATTAATGAAATATTTACAGTATTCACTCTTCACAAATGAATATAACGGTGTTGAATGACATTAAGAAGAGCGTTTCCAAAACCTTTTAGTAATTTACAAATAAGCAATATAAAGATTAATCTACAGGCTTAGATGAAGAGTCAGACGAATTTCAAACTATGAATCTACAATATCATTATACAATCCTAAAATTTAAACAGGATGTAGTTTTATAGAATATGTGTATTAATTTATAAAATAAAGATTATTGTTCATTGGAAAAAATATTAACCATCCTAATTTCAGACTAAATCAATATGTTAATTTATTATAATCACACGAACATACAATTCGTAGATAATTGAATTTTATAGAAGATTGGTTCTAATTCATAAAATAAGCAATATTGCTTATAAAACACGTATCAGTCATTTAAAGCCATATCAATATATACAATATCAGCAAACAATTAAAATGAAATAATTCATAAGATATAACTTTCTAGAATTTTTGTATAAATTGATGAAATAATCTTTATGGTTCATCATAAAGATATTTGTCGAGATTAAAAATCTTTTATTTTGAGATGTATCAATCAGTACTATATCAGCATAGAATATATAAAATATAACTTTAGAAATGTTATATAAATTTAAAAAATTAACAATATGGTTCCGCACAAAAATACTTATCAAGATTAAAACTTTTATTTTAAAATATATCAATCTATACAATATCAGAATACTCATAAAATGAAATATTTAATAACATAAGGTTCTAGAATGTTTTAATAAATTTATAAAATAAATTTAGGGTACAATGGTAGAATATCATCATACAATCATAAAACCATATAATTCTTAAAATAGAACTTTCTAGGATTTTGTATACAGTATGGCTCATCTAAAGACACTTATGAAGAGTAAAAATTTGATTTTAAAATATATCAATCTATACAATATCAGCATAG
>MU188855.1:2971-14674 GCA_016904865.1 Pissodes strobi
AGGAAGACAAATGAAACGAGAATAAGTCGTGTTAAGTTCTCCGGCCTAAATGAAACTACAACGACGCGATCTAAATGAGAAAATCACTGCAAAGAATTTAGGCATCGGAAAGTCGAGCATATATGGACTGAAATGGCTGACTGATGATCAAGGAAGTCTAAGCAAATATTTTGGTACCATAAAAGCTCAAGAAGGGCACAGTTCCCATGTGAAATGTTATATAAGCAAGAAGTGTTTATGTCAAGCTGAAGAATAAAGAAGGAAGCATACATAGGTTGAAATAATTGAGAAAATATATAAGCAAAAGTTGTTTATGTAAAGTGAGAAAAAATATATAAGCAGAAGATGTTTATATGTCAAGGAAAAGCATACATAGATAAAGAAATAATGCATAAGCATAGATATACATAGAATAAAGTGTACCATAAGTAAGAAAAACATAAGATATGGAAATCTAATAAAAGAAAGTTAGAATAGAAAAAGTGTGTATAAAATAATGTAAATATAGGCGACATCACGAAGAGAAGAAGTGTATAAAGAAGTGTATAAAAAAGCAGTAATGAATTGTAAATAAAGTGCATATATCTCTACCGAACTTTACCTTTAGAACATGCTGCATGGGCCGCCATCCAGGACCAGTCAGGATCCATTGGCAATCAGCTTCCAGAATACACAGAACTCTGTCAATCACTGGTAGAAGTTTCCCTATTCTTCGACCAGAGATACCTAGAAGATAAAGAAGTTTAAGAAATTATGATATACGGATGAAATGACAGTAGCAGTAGTCAACGAGTTAGATAATCGAGTAAATAATTGAAAAATAACAAACCTTACAGTCTAATCCAGGTCAAATCGAGCCAGCTCATAGTAATTTGAATTATTATGTATATAGTATTGCCAAAATCTCGTGCTTATGTTATATTTCAGATTAATGTGCAAATCTGCAGGCTACAGTAGTTGCACAAGTCGACCATAAATGGGGCACATTTTCTCAGGATAATTATCACCACATACACAAGATTCACGGTACTTATAATTGATTGTATTCTTTAGTAAGGGCAATGCACTACGAAGAAACAAAAACAAGTCGACGCCATTTTGCCACAACCATCCATCTTAAGTATGGAAAGTTGAAGAATCAAGAAACCCACCACAACAGACGGCTGTGCAGAGCCGAAAATGACAACAAGCATTATGGCACGAACACCATCTGCCAGGCTTCGAGTAAACAAACAATCCGCGAAACAACGCAAACTACTATGGAGCACAGGGACCAACCCACCAAGAGAACCATCTGTCAATAACCAATCCAACAGTTCAGAAAATTGCATCAAGGACACGACCGACCTACCAGATCAAAAGCCAACCAGAGGGAAAGCGTGACCAAAACCAATCAGCAACCCAAACGACAGCCACCAACGAACCAAGGAATCTGTAAACAAATATGGCCTATCCGATCGCCATCTATTATCCACAAAACGAAAAAGAGAGGAACAGCTAAAGGGTAACGTATAGTTTTCTTTTATTAAGTTAATTTAACGGAATGTAATTTGAATATCATTATTAAATCATAGTTGGAGAGTTGCAATTAATTTCTATAAACAAAGTCGTCGGCATGTCGAAATAGGTCAGCGAGTTTAAAGAAGGCGAATAAAATGCTATGCAAAGTCGGAAATTTTTTTATAGGTAAATACGTAAAACTGATTCAGGTAAAATGCTATTAATATTAAAAATATTAAGTATTATTTGCATAGACAGAAGTATTTAAGTGATAAAATGTTAGATGTACAGTTGAACTCATCAGGATGATTTAATTAATGGGTTCAAGTTTTGTCTTTTTCTAGAAATGATGAAGCAGAAAATGAAGATATTAATAAATATAAATGCATAAGGGAGTTTTTATTAATCAGGGACATGAGGCATTATTAATAATTTTTTAAACGACACTATAGAACGAAGTGGCAATATTAATTAAACAATAAATATATTAGAAACATTGAATTGGCTTGCATATTGGAAAGTCAATATTTCATAAAATAGACACTTTATGAGAAAAAGGTGATAATTCAAAGATCAACTTTTCATGGGGTGGACGCATCCCATGGAGGGAGAATTATTCAAAGCAAGCAAGATTTCATTGCAATACAAATATCAGTATTTTATAAAAAGTTGATAAACTGTGTCTAAACATTGATTGATTAATAGACGTCTCTTAGCCAATCAACGATATAAATAAACATTTCAATATTGATAGGTAAACTGATAGGAAACAGGACCGTCTTGTGAATAATATAGATAACTGTTTTGGAGTTCTACATAGTATTTGTATTTTAAAAATCTAGAATTAGAGTTGTAATATTTTTAAAACATTTATAAAAATATGTTTCTTTTTGTTGCATATATATACCAAGCACCAGTGGATGTCCATACTAGTCTCTCCAGCAGACTCTCACGTGTGATACCCTCAAAAAAGGTTTTAAGGCATGTCAAACACTGCTAGAACATAGACTGCAGTGGAGGCTAGATGGAGTTACAAATGATCAGCTTGGATCCAGAAAGTAACAAAACCACTGATGACATTTTGTATTGTAGAGCGATAATGTGATGTTGTAATATGCGACAGGTTTTCCGGAATTGAGGTCTTTCTTTTTAGAGCATAGAGGTCGTGCTAACGTTGGGGACCAACGTTTAGAGGGTGGGTGAACGTGTGAACTACTAAAATGCATAAGCTACTAAATAAATATCACCCTGCCCTAAGTTTGAGCTTGAACTTGGAAATTATTATATAAACACTAAAGGCAAACTATAAGCAACGCGAGGAGTCAACGGGAGCGGTTTTGAACCTTAAGCATGCAATGATCAGCACGTTTTATAATATAAATACGCTACCGAGTCTACAGTTTGGCAGGCTTTTGTCTCTCACCTAAAACCAGCTCATGGGCTGTCCACATGGGCGCTTGAGGTTCTAACCAGCTCCTAGGCTGTCCACATGGGCGCTTGAGGTTCTAACCACCTCCTAGGCTGTCCACATGGGCTTGGCTGGCTAGATCACACGGGCGCGAAGTCTGGGGGTTCCATAACCGCAGTGGTAAAAGCCGAATTTATGATAAATTTTTCAATGTTCTGGGAAAGATAATTTTCTAAGTAGAGTCTGTCAAGTAGTTAAAAGTGTAGTGCCATATTCTTGTAATTTTTCTAACAACTCAGCCTTAAATTAAACACAAAACAAACTCTAAAGGAAAGCTATATTTATAAAACAGTGACCTATAAACAATTCAAAAATATACCTCAAAACGAGAAAGCATGTGCACCTAAAGCTTCGTACAGACCTGAACATTACGGAAAACAAAAAACAAAACAACAAACTGAACGGCAAACAGAACAGCGAATGGTCATTTAAATTTTGACGATCCGAACAACAAACGGAACGAATTGTGTTGTTCCCATAAATGTTCTCGGTAGTTCAAAGTTGTCAGTTCAAGATAATCAACGCTCTTTTATTGGTTCAAGATGAATAAAAGTGCAGCAGCAGCAACGTACATATATATTCATTATTCGTTAAGTGCAAAAAAAACGCGAAAAACAAGAAGATGGTGGCAAACACATTTTTATGCACAAAGAAGTGCAGAAAATTTTAATTTAATAAGTGAATTAAAGTTTCAAGCTGTGAGTGGACATTACAAAAATTTTACAAGGATGACACCTTCCGACTTTGAGTATTTATTAAACAAAATAAACAAAATATTTATAAAAATAAAAATAGAAAATACAGAGAACTTAAACTAATTTTTTATATAAAAATAAAAATAGAAAATACAGAAAACAAACTTATTTATAAAAACAACTTATTTTTTTTACGTTTCGTAAACTTTGCTATTTGTATTATCACTATCCATAGAAGAACTTGCTGGAGTCCTTGGGATGAAATGGGACAAATAGTCGCCTGCTGGGGAATGCAGAGGGGCTGGTGTAGTAGAAGGGGATGGGGTTCGACCTCGAATTTCATTGGGATTAGAAGGATTGCGATAGGGATGAATTAAATTGGAACTGCTATTGTAATTAAATTGTTGGGTAGTGATAATTGAATGCATTTTGTTGAGAAGCGCGTTGCACAGGATACTGCATAGGCGGGGGTTGCTGATAGCTCATATTATTGTAACAGCCCCTATCGGCTTTAAATAATATTTTCATCAGTTCTTCCTGTGCAATACTGCTAACATCAGGACTGTAGCCTTGTAATTTTTTGGCTACTAATTTTCCAAAAATTTGGCATTTACTTTCCTCATTTTGTATTGACGCTGAAGCTGATGCCTCTAAAATACTGAAGGCTTTATCTAACCTTTCATCATTTGTCCTGGATCTTTTTGTAGCTTTTAGAGTTGGCGGTTTTCGGGGAGGGGGTGCCATTTGTACCAAATTTTTTATGGAGGGCTGTGGCGCCCTTTGTTGCAAATTTTGTACTGACGGCTCGGATGTCGTTTCTTCCACATTTTCTAAATCGGGTATATCCTCATCTACCGATGGCGCTCCTGTTTCTTCAGAAGATAAGTCGGAATTATTTTCGTTCTCCGCAATCTGCAATTAAAACATAACCTATTATTAGTAAACAAAAATTACTTCATTAAAATAAATATGGTGTTAAATATGACCCTAAGTTAAGTGTTACAATAGTTAAGTTAAATGTCTTAAAACTTATAAGAAAATATGTTCAGAAATCAGAATAAATCTATATGAATTCTTTATTATTTAAAAAGAAACAAAATATATAAAAAAAGTCCGATTTAAATCAAATAATCGGATTTTTTTGATTTTTTTCCAAAAGAATCAAAAAATCATCAACCCAGTTGTTAATTTCAACCCTTCTAGAAATTATGTATCCGTCTTTATTCCTTACAGATACCTTCAACTGCACTGGAATGGACTGAAGTTGCAAGGCAATATGAGAGAAACTGGAATTTTCCACATTGCCTAGGTGCCCTAGACGGAAAACACATAGTGTTTTTTTTGTTTATGGCAGTTGCACACTAAAGGGAGTTCCTATGGCGCTCGACGAGCGGTGTGTTGCGAAGATGTTGATTGACACGGTTCTTGAATATTTGTAGGTTGTAATTAGTGGGAAAAAGATGTCCTGGAAGTGAGTTCCACAGTGATGCAGTGCGCCAGACAAAGGAGTTCTGGTAAAGCGATGTTCTAGGTGTTTCTAGTTGTACGAAGGACTGGTGCGCTCCTGCCGTCTGTCGGGACTGTCTGACAGGAGTTGCCAGGGACGGGATGATGCGGGCCAAATCCTGGGAACATCTGCCGTGAAAGTATCTGTAAAACAGAGACATCTCGGCCACATGTCTGCGATGTTACACACTATCCAGATTCCGGGTCAACACATTGTGACGAAAAGTTTTTATCCCGTGACGCCACGCCTTTTTTAGCGTGCAGGAATATAGCTCAGACTCGGGATCGATCTACGTTAGGTGTTAGGTGAGAAGAGATGATAAAGATAACACTTCAGTTCATTGGTCAAAGACTTAAGGATAAAAGATTAACAATGTCTATTGATCAGAAACGTAATAAGATTATATTATGCCAGATTCCTAAAGCTTCGTACAGACCTGAACAATACGCCAAACAACAAGCAGAACAACGAATCGAACGGCAATTGGAACACTATTTGGACGGGGTTACGAACGCGTTTGCAAACACGTTCACAAATCCTGACCAGCATTATAAGATCCTTTACACAAATAGTGCACTATATAAAAATCGGCCTTTCACATTGGTCGATTCGCATGGCCCTCTTCCGAATGGAATCCAGCAGCTTTAGGGTATGCTTTGGTGCGGCACCCCAGATATGTGAGCAATATTCTAAGCACGGTCTTATTTGCGCTTTGTAAAGCAAGAGCAACTGCTGCGGTGTATAGAGTTTTTTGTTGCGAAATAGCGCACCAAGCTTGTTGACTGGTTGTGAATTTAGAAACTACAAATCCACGTTCAGCATTGTACTGTTTGCTTTGGCAGATGCTAATTACAACCTATTATTTGTTGATGCTGGTTACCAGGGACGAATTTCGGATGGAGGTGTCTTTAAAGCCAGTTTATTATCTAAGAAAATGGAGTAGGAAAAATTAAACCTTCCCACACCGATTGCCTTAGGAACCAGGCAAAAGAATATTCCATTTTTTTTTTATTGGCGATGATGCATTCGCATTAGGTGAACATATGATGAAACCTTTTTCAGGCTACTTTCCGAGAACATCTTTGCAGAGGATTTTTAATTATCGTATTTGTCGAGCTCGTCGAATAGTGGAGGATGTTTTCGGAATTATGTCCGCTGTTTTTCGAATTTTGCGAAAACCATTGCTTCTTGAGCCTGAAAAAGCGCAGCTAATTGTATTAACAGTAGCACATCTACACAATTTTTTGAGAAGAAATAAAACCTCTCGAAACTTTTATACTCCACCAGGAACATTTGATGAAGAAAGGGAGTCAGGAAGTTTAATAAATGGGAACTGGAGGACAATGATTGACGAAAATGCAAGTTCTTTTCTGCCTCTTCAAAATATTCCTCGCAGACCAAGTCAAACAGCTCAAGAGATTCGCATGGAATTAGCAGAATTCTTTGTTACTGAAGAAGGTCGAGTTGAATGGCGAAATGAATATGCATAAAGTTATTTGTAGAAACATACACTGCATTAAAATGTCATAGAAAGTTTAAATATTTTAATTTTGTACCGTTGTTTGGCCCACTGTCTGTATATAATATGTATGCTATGCAAAAAATAAATACTTACAGTATTAAGTCTTTTCCTAGGTTCATCTTTGTCCTGAAGAAATATCATCGTTTTGAAGCCAAACCAAGAACTCTCATATATATCACTTCTTCCTATAACAAAATATTTTAAATTATAAAATATATTAATATACAGGGTGTTTCACGGTTGATGGTACCTTAGACGTATCTGGAGAACGTAATTATTTCGAAGTGAAACTTCTTAACGCGCGCCTGGAGTAAAATTTGAAGGTCGCGACACACGGCGCCGGCGGGCGATACACGACGAGCGATAAACGACGAGCGATACACGACGAGCGACACGACGAGAGGGAACGAAAAACGGTCACGATGTTTTATTGCGATATCTTTGTTAGTTTACACGCAAAAAATATGGGATTTGCCCTATTACCATGTCAAGACATAAGCGAAACATTTATGAAGAACATATTTTTTTCATGTAGGCCTTTCCTTTTTGTTAATTGAGTGGTATATTTAAAAAAACTACTCTTTAACCAAATCCGTTACGATATGTAGAAATAAGGCTAGGGCGTTTAAGTTTAAGAAGTTTCACTCCAGATATGCGCACATAGTGCACAAACCTTTTTTTATATTTATTTTTTTTTATGGTAATAGTTGGCCGTGATCTATCTTTTAAAAATATTTTCAAGATTGGAGTGTTGAGGCATAAAAGGTAAACGCGATTTGCAACCATTATTTTTTTGAACACTATGAGAGATAGGTATAGAACATGATACAAAATCATACTAAAATTTTCCAAAGAATCCAAAAAATATAAAACTAAATAGGAAATTTCATTTAAAGAAAAATAAAACAAAAATAACGCCAGGTATTTATATAACACCCTGTATAATTACAAATATTTTAGAATTCTTATTGAATTTTAAAAATAGAAGAAATATGTTTCCCCGCGAAATCGTTGACTCACCCTGTACAAGGTGTCTTATTTTCGAATGTTTTTACAGGTAGGTACCTACCTATAGAGCTGGGCAATATACAAAAGTATTTAAATATTATTATTACTTGCTGTTTTAAATTTACTTTTGAGACACCTTTTAAAAGTAACGTAAATAACGTAAAAACTTACCTGACGCAGTTCCTTGGCTCTTTTTAACTTTAGAAAGTTCCCGCCGAAATGAGGCTAATAAGGAAGCCATTTTCTTTTTACATTCCTCTACATCAATATTTAAACATTGGGAAATTTCTATATCCAGGCATCTTGCTTTTTAATTTTATTATAATGTTGCGGATGTTTGGCTTTCCACAACAAATCTTTTTGTTGATAAATGTTAATAAGTTCCATGCATTTTTCTTCTGTCCACTCCATTGTTAACACTCAAAACACAGAAGAAACACTAAGAAAATTACACTGCATTGCTCACTACCAAAGTTCTCTTCACCGTTTTGTTATTAACCCTTCCAAACCTGCAAACACATTCGCGAGCATTTCGTTTGATGTCGGAAGAAAAACCGACAAGTGATGGGAACACGTCGAACCGTTTGCCGAATGGTCAGGAGCATTTAAAGATCCTTTACACAAATAGTGCACTATGTAAAAATCGACCTCCCCTATTGGTCGATCCATCTCGTATTACGATATGTCTGCGTGATGCAATCGATTTCTGACATGAGCTCTGATGCTGTAGAGGTTTAGATCGTTGGCTCTCACATGGAAAACGCGGGTTCGAACCCCGTTGCCTTTTTTTATTATTTTTTAAAGATCATGTTTCTAAACAGCTTTTTTTCTTGATTTTGGGTATGTCTTGGGTTAGTTTAGCACCTGGTTAGTTTCCTTTTCTTGAGCCCCCGTAGCGAGCGAAGCGAGTGGAGGGCCATGCGAATCGACCAATGGGAAAGGCCGATTTTTATATAGTGCACTATTTGTGTAAAGGATCTTATAATGCTGGTCAGGATTTCTGAACGTGTTTGCAAACGCGTTCGTAACCCCGTCCAAATAGTGTTCCAATTGCCGTTCGATTCGTTGTTCTGCTTGTTGTTTGGCGTAATGTTCAGGTCTGTACGAAGCTTTAGGAATCTGGCATAATATAATCTTATTACGTTTCTGATCAATAGACATTGTTAGTCTTTTATCCTTAAGCCTTTGACCAATGAACTGAAGTGTTATCTTTATCATCTCTTCTCACCTAGCGTAGATCGATCCCGAGTCTGAGCTATATTCCTGCACGCTAAAAAAGGCGTGGCGTCACGGGATAAAAACGTTTCGTCACAATATTTCCACGAAATATTATCAGGATTCTGTTCACGGTTTATTGGATCGAACTTCAAAATTTTCACGAAAATATTCGAGTTGTGCGGCACGCTTGGCGGAAATATAATTGATTTATTTAGGGCATGAGCGGAAGGTCTTTCCCCTTTAAATTATTGACATTCACACACTTCACCCATGTTTAAGACAGAGAGCCGAGGAGGAGGATAAAAAGAACATGGGTCAGAAAACAGGGAGTACCGGCAGTCGTAGTATTTCATAGAGACTCAACTGTGCTTTGACAGCTGCTCTCAATGATTTGACAATATTGGTAAATGGCTTCCACTATCGCAATTATATTGGACGCAATGAAGCTAGGCTATAAACTAATTCAAATAAAAACTAAGTAAAACACTCTAAGGCATTATACTAAAAGCAAAATTTAATTTGGATTCGATTAAATAGTCGTTTTAAAGTTCTGCTTTGAAAGCAATTTGCTGTGAAAGGCCCACAGTTTCGCATATGCCCGTGATGGGATGTAGAATTAATTCCAACATTTCAGGTGATTTGGGAATTCCATCGGTTATTAATTTAGACTATGTGAAGGCAAAAACACATTGGCTCAAGGACCCTCGTCAAGCAATTTCCATTATAATATTATACGTTCTATCAACACAATAATTATAATTTGATTTATTAGGTCCCGGTTTAAACGATTTATATATTCTATATCAGCATAAACTATTTGATCATATTCCACAAATTTCCTTCTGAAGATCTACTCATGGTATTTTTTTTATATCATTTAATTATTTATTACAACTAAAAGTATCAGTTGTGCTGCTGTAACTGGCTGCAAAGACCTGGCAATATCGGTGGATGGCTAACGATTTCACAATCGCGTTGTAGCTATGATATTATATTTTGGAAAACCAAAAGCGATATTTTAAGAGTATCCTTTATATTTACCAAAGACGTCTTCGAAAACTAATTGTGAATAAACCGAATTTGATAATGAAGCGCCATAGTCAAACTAAATGAAAGATAGGCAAGTTTATTATAACACGCTACCTACAATATTAGGAAACTTTACGTTGCAACTTTCGAATTCATTAAGCGAGTGCTTGTAAACATCTACTTTAAAATCGAGTATTTTCTAAAGATATTTAATCCATTACCTGATTACGCCTTTCTTAAAGTAATTTAAAACTCGAATTCGAATTTTAGCGAATATTACCAGTAAACTTTAAAGACGCATTAGACAAGCAGAGAAGCAGAGATAATGTTTATTAAATAAAATTTTACTGTCGTATATATTAAATATAAAACGACTAGGTAAGAGGCACTCTCTCAACTGTACTGATATCACTGGCCCAGAAGTTAAATGGAACACTTGAAAATTCGGTTGAATGTTTAAGTGGTGGCTTGAAAGTTGGTTTGGAAGGAACAAAATGCTTGATCAAGTGAAAATAGAGGACTAACTTAGAGATGAGGGTAGCCTAAGCTAACTCAACTCGACGGATAGAACAGAAAAGAAAGGAGATGATAATAACCTGAGTTAACTCAACTCCTAGAAGACTAACTTAAGAAGGGTTGAATTTAGCCTAAGCTAAATCAACTTGAAAGATAGAGAAAGAAGAGGAAGAAAGATGAAAAATAAAATAAAATTAAATCAAATTACATTACTGTAGTAAAAATAGGAGAAATTATTTGAAATAGAAAATGCTTGATCAAGCGGCCCTCGCAACCTCCAAGTGTATGGGCGAAAAGTTAATTCAGTCGAGAAGCCTTCTGTGTAATGGAATGTAAGATCTGTTGAGATTGACCTGAGTGTTGAGGCAATGGTTGTTTGTACGCAGCTCGTTGTGGATCTCGATGTCCTCCATGAAATTCAGCCTATTGAAGTTTTTTGATGAAATGTTATGCAAGATCTTTGAATCGGAATGAGGACTGAAGTTGTGGTTATGATTTCGCAAATGTTCTCCGAAAGCAGAATTGTTTCTGTTCAAATGTTCGTTGATACGAACTTTCAATGGTCTACATGTCCTACCTATGTAGGTGCACTCGCAAGAGTTGCACGACAACTTATAAATACCACTTTTTGAGAGAATATCTATTTTATCTTCAGTGTTATTTAAAAAGGTTTGAAATTGATTTCTGTTTTTAAAGGAAAGATGAGAATTACTGACAAATTGGTGAATTGTTTTGGAACTCTTACGGTTCGTTTCTAAGTCAAAAAAAGGGATGGAGAAGTATTTTTCTGTGAATTGTCTATTAAGCTGTGAGAAAGTTCTTTTCTTAGTTTTTTGAGTTTTGTTTTGTTGATTAAAATGTCAACAAGACTAGGATCAAAATGGTTGTTGAACGCGATTTGTCTAATTACATTTACTTCTTTGTTGTATTCGACAGAAGACAAAGGTATATTAAGTAACCTATTGACATAGCAATGGAAAGCTGCCATCTTGTGTTGCCACGGGTGGTGAGACAAGTAAGATATGATGTGGTCCGTTTGAGTAGGTTTCCTATAGATTGAAAACTCAAGACTGTCCATCGCTCTATGAACAGTGATGTCCAAAAAATTAAGTTTATTATTATTTTCAAGTTTGATTGTAAAATTGATGTTCGGATGGATAATATTTAACTTGTCTAGAAGATCGCCGGCCCCCTGAGCATCGCAATCAAGGAAGCAAAGACAATCATCCACATAACGGAA
>MU188855.1:15074-28168 GCA_016904865.1 Pissodes strobi
TTCCGTTATGTGGATGATTGTCTTTGCTTCCTTGATTGCGATGCTCAAGGGGCCGGCGCTCTTCTAGACAAGCTAAATATCATCCATCCGAACATCAATTTTACAATCGAACTTGAAAATAATAATAAACTTAATTTTTTGGACATCACTGTTCATAGAGCGATGGACAGTCTTGAGTTTTCGATCTATATGAAACCTACTCAAACGGACCACACTATATCTTACTTGTCTCACCACCCGTGGCAACACAAGATGGCAGCTTTCCATTGCTATGTCAATAGGTTACTTAATATACCTTTGTCTTCTGTCGAATACAACAAAGAAGTAAATATAATTAGACAAATCGCGTTCAACAACCATTTTGATCCTAGTCTTGTTGACACTTTAATCAACAAAAACAAAACTCAAAAAAACTAAGAAAAGAACTTTCTCACAGCTTAATAGACAATTCACAGAAAAAATACTTCTCCATCCCTTTTTTTGACTTAGAAACGAACCGTAAGATTTCCAAAACAATTCACCAATTTGTCAGTAATTCTCATCTTTCCTTTAAAAACAGAAATCAATTACAAACCTTTTTAAATAACACTAAAGATAAAATAGATATTCTCTCAAAAAGTGGTATTTATAAGTTGTCGTGCAACTCTTGCGAGTGCACCTACATAGTTAGGACATGTAGACCATTGAAAGTCCGTATCAACGAACATTTGAACAGAAACAATTCTGCTTTCGGAGAACATTTGCGAAATCATAACCACAACTTCTGTCCTCACTCCGATTGAAAGATCGAGATCCACAACGAGCTGCGTACAAACAACCATTGCCTCAACACTCAGGTCAATCTCAACTGACTTTACATTCCATTACACAGAAGGCTTCTCGACTGAATTAACTTTTCGCCCATACAATTGGAGTTTGGGAGGGCCGCTTGATCAAGCATTTTCCATTTCAAATAATTTCTCATATTTTTACTACAGTAATGTAATTTAATTTAATTTTATTTTATTTTTCATCTTTCTTCCACTTCTTTCTCTTTCTTTCAAATTGATTTAGCTTAGGCTAAATTCATCCCTTCTTAAGTTAGTCCTCTAGGAGTTGAGTTAACTCAGGTTATTGTCATCTCCTTTCTTTTCTGTTCTATCCGTCGAGTTGAGTTAGCTTAGGCTAGCCTCATCTCTAAGTTAGTCCTCTATTTTCACTTGATCAAGCATCTTCTTCCTTCCAAACCAACTTTCAAGCCACCACTTAAACATTCAACCGAATTTTCAACTGTTCACTTGCAAATTAGCCATTTAATACATATTATGGCATTTGGTTAATCTCATCTGGCATAGTAGCAACTCCTTTTGTAATTTAGGTTAACTTTAGACCACTGCAGTAACTTTATTTAATTTGATCTTTCAACTTAATACTTGTCTTTTTAAAACTCTTAAAATTCAAAATTACCGCCGTTTTTCGGCGTATAAGCGTCATCAGTCTGCCTGTCAAGACTGTCAATAGCGACAGTCGACACATTCGACGTGTCATCCAAAAGCGTGGGTCTTGGTATCATGCTTTTGTTTTTCATTTGCTCTATTTTAATCTAAATTATGTGAACCATTTCTCAAAATGTGACGTACAATGTGTGATATTTAATTGTTACCATTGTCGATTTTTGTTGTATGTTTGATCCATGGATAGGTCCTTTGTCTACCAAGTAAGTAAAAGAAGTCCACCATTTTCTTTTTTACGTACAAAAATGACACAAAAATCAATTTTTGTAATAAAACTGAGCGCAACAGTATTCATCTCATAAAAATTTTTACCAAAAATAACCATTGTCTCAACTGAACAACATTCTTTGACTCTCCACTGACAAGAGGTTCTTTTACTTACTTTCAGGTAACACTGATGATGGCTACGTATGAAAGCGCTCTGTTACGCTCTTTATAGAAGTCCCTTTGGATTAAAATTTGCATGATATACAAAGATTGTTTCATTACTATAAAAAAATATAAAGCAAATAAAAAGACAAATAGACACAGATATTACCGGAATGCTGGCAGAATGGTTCGTTTTGTTCCAAAAAGTAAACGTTTGACATCAAGTCAATTATTTATTTATAAACGGGCAATTGCCCAATAAAAAGTATAAAATGTAAAATATAATAAAAAATAATAATACATCGACCTAACCTAGTTTTAACAGATAGGTACAGAGAAAAACATTTAGAAAACAAAACCAACAATAGTAACAAGAACACTTATTTGTTTTGACAATATAACTAAAAGTCGAAATATCAGTGGCATGTATTAAAGACAAGTAGCAAGTTGTTTTTTAAATACTTTTTGGCTTGCAAAACAGTCTAAATGATTGCTATAATTATTGGCGAGCCGAGCAGACCTGGAAAGGAAGCTTAAGCCGTAGTTGGTCCGATGGGAAGGAACGTGAAAAGAACTATTCTGCCTAGTTGGTTGAGAGGGAACATGAATAGTAATGCTCTCGGTAAGCACTGTTATAAAACATAATCAGATGCCTGTACATGCGACGAACCTGCAGAGTAGTCATGTTTAAACAATTTTCAATTTCCGCGTAATTAATGTCTTCCACTGTGTGATGTTCCTTAAATGAAATGTACCTCAGGAACTTGTGCTGTACCCTCTCAATGGCTTGGACATGAACACCGTAGTGGGGAGACCAAACACAGGAGCAATAGTCAAGGTGTGGGCGCACCAGGGAGGAAAACAATGTTTTGATAGAAGCACTATGAAGAAAATCTCTGGTGCATCGCTTTATAAATCCCAAAACCTGTAAAGACTTGGAAACAGCAAAAGATATATGAGGAATATAGGACAGTTGACTGTCAAGGATAACCCCCAGGTCCTTGACCTGAAAAAGAACATCAAGATGGCAGTCATTTATTTTATAAACATGCTGAATAGGATTTCTGTTGCGACCAAAAACCATTAAATGACATTTTTTAACATTTAACTCCATTCCATTCCATTCACACCAACCTGATAAGCGATCCAGGTCTGACTGCAATTTAAGACAATCTTCAGTGTTGCGGACTTTCATATAAAATTTCAAGTCGTCCGCAAACAATAGGAAGTTGGTAAAAAGGAAACAAGACGAGATGTCATTGACGTACACAATAAAAAGTAGAGGTCCCAGGTGAGATCCCTGAGGAACCCCCGACGGAACTCCAATATCATAAGACTGAAAACTCTGGACGAGCACTATTTGTGTTTTTCCAGAGAGGTAGGATCTCAACCACTCAAAAGCTTTCCATGAATCCCGACAACCTCCAACCTATGTATCAAGACCTCGTGGTTAACTCGATCGAAGGCCTTCGAAAAATCGGTACATAGGGCGTGTACTTGGCACCCCTCCTCCAAGGCTTTCAGTACAGAATCTGTGAAAGTAAGCAGATTAAGTTCCGTCGATCGGCGACGAAGGAAACCATACTGTTGATTAATAAAGCTGCTTCCAAGACTGGCTGGCAGAAAATCACAGAACTTTAGGAATGCAGCTTAATATACTGATGGGTAGGTAGTTAATTACCTGAGCACTATTTCCCGATTTTAAGATGGGGGAAATGAAACTTGTCTTCCAAAATGTTGGAAATATTTCACTTTTTAAAGAAAGATTAAAAATAAAGAAAAGTGGACGTGCCAATACAAAGCTACATTGTCTTATAAGAGATGGCGGAAGTCCATCGGGACCGGCTCTCTTGTTAATGTCCAGTGTTGAAAGTTTTTCATAAATTGCTGATAATGTGATGGTATAACTTGACACATTCACACTACCAAATGAAAAAACATTGTTCGGAATATTACAGCTTCTATCAGTGTACATTTTAGAAAAATATTCTGTAAACAAATTCACAATCTCACTTCCAGAAGAACTTTTAATGTTGCCATAATACATTACAGAATCTTTCCTTCTACTGTTAACAAATCTCCAGAAGTACTTTGTGTTTAGCCTCAGGGATGACTCTGTCATGGCTATATAATTCTGGTAGCACTGAATTTTTAAGGTTTTACAATTAGCCCTCAAAGTCGAAAATATATTATAGTCTATATAAGATCTAGTTGTAAGGTACTTTTTATGCGCCCTTTTCTTCTCAATAATAATTGTCTCTTTTAGCTCTTGGGAGAACCAAGCAGGGAACCTCCTAGCGGAGTATCTCTTTAAAGGAACAAAAAACTCAATAGTTAAATATAGAATGCCATAAAATACACTGACCATAACATCCAGAGACTTGCCTTCAAGCAGGGTATCCCAAATAACTTGAGAAAGAAACTCAAGCACTGCCCGTTCATCAACTGCATGAAAATCACGGTAAAAACCTTCGCCCGTAAGTCCACAATTATTGTTTAAATGAATACTTTCACATGGCACCCCAAATGAAAGTGGTGGGTGGTGGACAACAACTGGTAATAGGGATCATCTGCGGCAAAAATGTTAACCTCTGGATCTTGCAGAAATACCAAGTCCAGAATAGAGTTGTTTTCATTTCTAATTAAGTTTGCCTGATATAGGTTATGAAAGGAACACAAGCAAGATATCACCTAAATGGATTGGACTTTAGTGGGTTTTGCTGCTGCCACGGGGGCACCAACAGAAGCTAAATTCTTCCTGGACCACTGACCATTAGGAAGATTGAAGTCACCTAGAACACACAATTTATTTTCTGGATATTCTTCGGCAAGTCTTTCCAGGCTGTCTCCAAATTCCTTTTCAAAAGGGCTAGGGGGGGGGGGGGGGGGGGGGGGGATAGACAGTCGCAAAAATGAACTGCCTACCTTTCACATCTATCTGCACAAACAAATGTTCGATGTTATTACTTGCTGCTAAAACCCTACTAGTAATTTTCTTGGAAACTGCAATTAGCACCCCACCGCCCCTGGAGTAAACACCAGTTTCAGATGGTCTGTCCCTTCGGTATACGTTATAATCAACCATCTGCAGTTCAGTGTCCAGAATGTCTGCAGACAGTCATGTCTCATTAAATATCAAAAGATCATAATTATAGTATGAAACATTCTCAAACAGCATGTGAAGCTTAGTTCGTAAGCCTCTGACATTTTGAAAATATACTTGCAAACGAGATGCTGAGTCAGAAGAACTGGTCAGTTTTTTTTTATTAGTTTAGGAATGCCATTCACATACTTCAGGTAAAGGTCCTTTTCTCCGTTTCGCTGCCTCTCCTTCAATTCGTTTTTCAGACTATTTAGATCCATACGTTGCCCAGATATCAAGTCGGGTTCCAAAAATATTTTTTGGCTCCTATCGAGTTTTCTTTTGTTAACTAATACAAGTCGCACTTCATTTGGGTTTTGAAGAGTAAGCCGTAAGGAGCGATGACCATTTTTGTTGCGTTTACCCATTCTAGAAGCAGTCACAATATTCACAGGGCATCCCACAAGGTTAGATATTAGGTTCCTAGCTTTGTCCAAATCATCCTGCTCGTTGGTTTCAGGAAATAAACATCATTAGGTTACTTGATCTTTTTACCTTTACCTGTCATTGGGTGTTACTCATGGTCAGTCTTATTAGCCTTATTAGTTTTGGTGGTATATTAAAATCTAGTAATAGTGAATATAGCTTTTCTCTCGTAATACTATCATAAGCTTGCTTAAAGTCAATGTAGAGTTGATAGAGATTGACATCGTATTCTCAGATTTTTTGATTAATTTGCCTCACGGTGAAGATTTGATCCGTTGTGGATCTACCTGATCTGAAACCAACTTGGTATTCGTTTAAAATATTTTCTGCTAAAGGCTCTAATTTGTTTTTAATGATGGTTGTGAAGATTTAGTAGGCTGTGCTCAGTAGCGAGATGCCTCTGTAATTCTCACGCACCAGCTTGTCTCCCTTTTTGTGGATGGGAATAATAATGCTGGTGTGCCATTCTTGGGGAAGTTCTTCACTGCTCCATATTTTTAATATGCAGTTATGCATTAGCGCCATTAGTTCCTCTCCACCATACTTAAAAAGTTCTGCCGGAATATCGTCAATTCCAGGTGCTTTGCCATTTTTTAGCTTTTGGATCGCTCTTCCTGTGTCTTCCAAGGATGGTGGTTCTACCACTGGTTCATTCGCTGCCAGATCTAGTCCACAATCGGATATATCTTCATTTTGATTACTATCGGGATTTAGTAGATCTTGGAAGTAATCTCTCCTTCTTTTCATAATCTGATCTGTATTTGCCACTATCTTTCCACTCTTGTCCTTGCATAGCGTAGTCTTCGGTTTGTATCCCCGTTTGAAATAGTTCACCCCTTTATACGCTTGGCGAGGGTCGTTTGCTTTAAAATCTTATGCTGGGTATGCTGTCTTTTTTTCTTTTTTAATGTTCTGTTGGCTTGTCTCCTTAACTCTTCATAGATGTTCTTTTTAATTCTCGTTGGTCTTTCCAGATACTTATTTCTGTCCAAGTTTCTTTTCTGAATTAATTGCCGACACTCCTCATAAATCCATCCATTTCTCTTAGTTCTCTGTTTGTGATCCATTGTTGTCTCTGCTGTCACTGTTAATATGTTTTTGATTCTCTCCCATTCTGTTTGTATTGACTGTTCTTCTATGTTGCTTCCTTGTTCTATTTTTGTGCTAGAGCTTCCTGGTATTTTTTTTCTTTCTAAAGGTTCCATAAGCTTCTTTCTCTACGTTTAGCTTCGGTGTACCTTTGTTATTTTTCTTTGCCTAATTTGAGATGCGGCATCTATATCGTAGGCAGATTAAGTAATGGTCCGAGTCACAGTTTGCTCCTCTACACGTCCTTACATTCATGATACTTGAGGCATTTCTTTTATCGATTAAAACATGGTCGATTTGGTTATGTGTTCTGTCGTCTGGTGATGTCCAACTCCTTTTGTGGTTCTCCCGCCTTGGAAAATGTGTTGAGCTTACAACCATGTTTCTGGACGTAGCGAAGTCGATAACTAGGAGTCCGTTGTCATTGCTTTCTCTATGAAGGCTATCTCTGCCTATAACATCTCTATATATTTCTTCTCTTCGGACTTTGGCGTTCAGATTACCGATCACTATCTTAATGTCATTTGATGGTAGTGTGTCGTAGGTTTGTTCCAATTTTCCATAGAAGTTCTCCTTGGTTTCATTATCCTTTTCATCAGAATTTTGTTCTTACCCTTAATACACATATTCTTTCGCTTACAGGCATAAAAGCTATTACATTTGATCTTGTATTACGGTCGTCTATGAGAGCTACCCCAAATTCGTGTCTATCAAGGTCAAGGCCACTATGGAAGATAGTGTGTTTTGCTGTGTCATAGGTGCCGGAGTGCGTCTACCTGGTTTCTTGTACGGCTAAGATGATAATGTTATATTTAGAGATCTCTTCTTAAAGCTCTTTTTGGGCACCCGTTCTGTATAGGCTACGTGTGTTCCACGTTCCTATAATCATGTCCGTGTTTCGTTTGCGATCTTTGTCATCAGTAATCCGGTCCCGGTTCCGAGGCTTCAGTTGAGATTTCATAACGCTTGTTTTTTTTTACGGGGTGGGGTTGTTAGCCCCACGCCCAACCCTCCTCCTTTATCCGGGCTTGGGACCGGCAATACTGCACGCTAGGCTTCTTAATCCACCGAGCGCGACGATATAGGTGGAGTTAATCCAACTTAAACTACACACTTATCTCATCTAGTCTCCGCCGATATCACCTACGGCCTTCTGAATGTAGGCTCCTAGGCGCCTTGGGACCCAGAAACTCCCAGTGGCAATTTAAGGTAGTGCCCACCTGGACATTCAATAACTCTGGTGCAGTCGATGCCAAATTAAAACAATCGGCCGGACTGACTTGGTTAGCTACTTAACTCGCTCCAAATAAAAACCCTAAAAGGGAACAAGCAATAAGTAAGCACTTTCCTACTGCCATTTTAGGTAGCTTCCTATTTTAGAGCATTTAAAAATAATAAAAAGACCCCCATAGAAATTTAGCCATATCACCCTATAGGTAATTGGCATAATAAAAGCCCTAAGGAAAACTAAACAATCTATCCTCAGTTTTACTTTAATTTGCTCTTTTAAAAATTAAAACCCTAGGCAAGGTCAAAGCCTGTCCATTTATGCAATTAATATTAAATCATCCACTACGCTTATGTAGTACTTTAAAAGTTCTTGTAATCAAAAAATTCAAAGAAGAAATGAGATTTATTAAAAATCATATACAACCATTATAATACAACCTATATCATATTATACAATACGAGTTCCCATAAAAACAAAGGAATCAGTTATGATACCGAGGACGGTATCATGAATTACTATTGAAAACGATTCATTTCCCCAGAATATTACTTCTTGTAAAAGTAATGAATATAATAAAGTTATGCTATGCCTGTTCCAGATCAAAGTTATCGATGATATTGCATGATACAACAAGTGTATGAATTAATAAATTTTGAACATGATTCAAGAATAACACTTTCTATATAGCAGTATTATGCAGTAGATTCAATCCCCTCCTGAAAACCCTTAGAAAACTATGCTTTAGTGATTTACACCATGAGAAAAGAAATCCCCCTGTATAGAAAATAAATGAGTATGTACAAAATGTAAAACATGTACATTTACCTCACTACGTAGGGTTTTGGTGGTGATGACAATTAAACTCCGAATAGATTTATTTCAGTAAAGGTAAACAGCATTTTGTTCATTTAAAGCATTGTATTTCAGTTTCTCCTTAGTCCGAACCTGGATTGTCGGTAGAATAGATTTCGTTATATGTAACAATCGCTAGAAAGCAAGTTGTCACTCATACTCAAAGAAACCGTTTTTAAACGTTTAAATTTAATATATCTTTAACCTACGTCAATGTTGTGTAAAAAAACAATATGTCAAATAAAGAAGAACATGTTTCTACCCTCTGAAATGCATCCGCGTCCGCGCCATTTCCCGCTCTGTTCTCCCTGTCCGCGCCGGTAGAAAAAAAATAGATTATAGTGCCTTACAAACACTTACCCGTGATGCAACGGTCCAGTCATCGATCTGCTTAAATTTGGCGCCAAGAACATCTAACCAGTCGTAGCCCTGATTGACGCCAAGATATTTAGTAGTTTTCTCATTTATTTTGCACAGATATTTAAAAAATATCTACTGTACCCTGTGTTTCCTTTTTCAACACTGAATTAAGGACTCCTTGGGCGTTTTAACTCATTTTCTCGAGACAATACAACTCGTAGCGTCTCTCCTCTTGAAGATAGAAGAAGGTAAAATGGCGGTTGGAAATTTGTAGTAGTCAAATCTATTCCTGGCCTCGAGATTCGAATCAACTGTTCGAAGTCTTATATCCATGGTGAAGTAAAGTCGAGAGAATAGAAGAAGTAAAATCACAAGGTGTTTAGTGTGAACGGAAAACAGTTGAAATTTTGAAATAAAGAAAGTTTGATTCAATTCAGTAAAGAGAAAAGTTCATGGTAGATTCAAATAATCAAGAAGTTTTGTTAGACATTTATGTATGAAAGGATGCATGCTTGAAAGTAGTTATAAACCATTGTATCATCATATCAATCATATGTAATGCAAACTAAATCCTGCATTATTATCCCCCCCCTGAGAAGCTGTGAGGCCTTGTCGTTGGTGGGGGGGCTCAGTAGCCGCATATGCGGCGAAGTTAAGGAGAGCTCAAAAAACAGACCCAACCCAAGGTGTAAAGCGGGTGGGGGATGCACCGTCTCAAACGGAGCCTCTGAGAAACCAAAATTCCAGAGTAGCCAGCCTTACTCCGGTGTAGGGGGCTTCGCAGGAGTGGACTATTTACTTCCCCCTTACTCGTGGGAATTATATGGACCACAGGGATACAAAATGATCAGGGTAATTCAGATCAACCTTCAGCACTGTAAGGCGGCATCGGCAGTCCTTACAGTTGCTATGAGGGATGCAGAAATTACCAGGAACCGTGGATTAGACACGGGAAAATCACAAGTCTGAGTGGAATCGACGGGGCACTGATTTATAGTAGATCCAGCGACACGCCTCGGACTTTTTTACTAATTAAAAAAAATATGAATATACTGCCGTTAACTCTCTTTTGTTCCAGGGACCTGACGGCAGCAAAAATCAGGATCACTGAGGGTACCGGGCCAAGGGATATTATAATCGGATCGGCCTACCTGCCCTATGATGATCCTGAGTCAACACCAACCAGGAGTGTGGAAGAGCTGGTGAGACACTGTAGGCGAAATGGGACTCAGCTGATCATCGGCTGCGATACGAACGCACACCACACAATCTGGGGAAGCACCAACACCAACAATAGAGGGGAGTCATTACTACAATATATTATGGCAAATAACTTAGACATAATTAATTTAGGGAGCAAACCTACCTTCATTAACACTGTTAGGAAGGAGGTCATAGATGTAACCCTAGCCTCAAACTATTTGAGTAATTACGTCACAAACTGGCATGTATCTAATGAGGTAAGTTGTTCAGATCACAGATACATCAGATTCAATATAAGAGCGGAAAAAACCGCTACTACTTATCGAAATCCTCGGAAGACGGACTGGGAAGCATATGCGGCCGACCTAGAGCACAGACTTCCGCTAATCAGGAAGACGATAAGGAACACGGAAGACTTAGAGATGGTTGTGGAGCAATTCAATGACGCAATCATCACTGCCTTCCAAGACAACTGCCCTCTTACAACAAGGAAATCCACCAGGAATGTGCCCTGGTGGAGCGAGGAACTTGCGAAGTTAAGAAGGCAGGTCAGAAAAGGCTTTGACAAAGCCAAAAAAAATGATCAGTGGGAGATATATAGAACTACACTGACCAGGTTCAACAAAGAGCTGAGGAGGGCCAAGAGAAGGTCGTGGAGGAAGTACTGTGAGGAGATAGAGATCACTCAAGAATGTGCTAGACTCCAAAGAATTATCTCAAGATGCCCCCAAACCCCAATAAATTCGCTAAAGAATGATCTTGGCGAATATACCAATACGGGAGAGGAAACGGCCAAGGAACTCCTAAGGGTTCACTTTCCCGGCTCACAGATAGTAGATCATGCTCAAGGGGGGTTGACTGAGCCAGAACCTCGAAGGGCGTCCAGGGAAGACTGGCAGGCCTCGAAGGAAGTGATTAACTATCAGAAAATCGAGTGGGCAATAAACACATTCGAACCATACAAATCCCCAGGAATGAACGGGATTTACCCTATAATGTTACAGAAAGGAACTGAACTAATGTACAGGATACTCTGCAGCATTCTAAGAAGCAGCCTAGCTTTTGGATATATACCAAAAGCCTGGAGACACATTAGGGTAACGTTTATACCGAAACCTGGGAAAACAGGACAGGATACGGCAAAGTCCCTAAGACCCATAAGTCTTATGTCCTTTGAACTTTAGATACTTGAAAAACTTGTGGACAGGCATATTAGGGCCGGTGTATTGGTAAACAGCCCACTGCACCCCGACCAGTATGCCTACCAGACAGGTAAGTCAACAGAAACAGCACTCCACCAGCTGGTCAAGAGGATACACTGGAAAACAGGGAGGTGATGCTGGCCCCCTTCCTGGATGTAGAGAAGGCGTTTGACAACACCTCCTACGACTCAATAACCAGATCCCTTGGGCAAAGAGGAGTTGAGGGCACTTGCTGTCGGTGGATTAACTCCATGCTGAGGGGAAGGTTGATAGAAGCAACCGTCGCTGGGAGCGCGCTGGTGGCTCGGGTGTATCGAGGGTGTCCGTAGAGCGGGGTGTTATCTCCGCTCCTGTGGAACCTGGTGGCGGACGGCCTACTCCGGGCGCTCACAGATGGGGGACACTGTGCACTCGGATATGCTGATGACATAGTCATCATCGCCTGAGGCAAATTTAACTCAACGGTTAGAGAGCAGATGCAAAATGCTCTGAACCGGACTACAAGATGGGTAGATCAGGAGGGTTTAAATATTAGTCCCAACAAATCTAACATCGTAGCTTTTACTCGAAGGCACAAGGTGGGGGATCTAGGACCACTTAGCCTGAGAGGACAAAACATACAGATCTCGAACGAGGTAAAGTATCTAGGGGTAACATTGGACTCTAGACTTACCTGGAACCGACATCTGGAAAATATCACCAAAAAAGCGGTGGCATCACTCATGATTACCAGACGTTTACACGGGAAACAATGGGGATTAAGACCAGACATGATGTATTGGACATACAAAATGGTGGTAAAACCTGTCCTAACATACGCCTCTCTGGTGTGGTGGCCCAAGACACCACAGAAAAGCGCGATTTCACAACTGGGCAAGGTACAAAGACTCGCCTGTCTAGGAATGACGGGAGCAATGCGGACCACTCCAACTGCGGCCGTGGAGACCCTCCTGGACCTCCCGCCTCTACACTTTGTGATAAGGGGGAGGCCAGGCTGGGGGTACATAGACTGCAGCAAACAATCATCGTTACTAGAAGGACGGGACACATGGCAATCGCTGATCTTGTGGGGGGAGATGTTTTAAACATGAAAACGGACCACATGCAAAAGCGATACTGTCTTAATAGATCATTCGATGTGAACTTTCCAAGTAGAACCGAATGGGAAAATGGACTAACAGCTATCAGAAGGCAGGACCAAACCTGGTTCACAGACGGGTCAAAAACTGCAACTGGTACCGGATCAGGAGTCTTTTCTGCTAGTCAAGCAGAGGTATACGTCATACTTCAATGCGCCATAGAGAATAATATGAGGGCCGAATACAATCGGCGGATCCTAATATTGTCGGACAGTCAGGCGGCACTAAGAGCTCTACTGAGCCAAAAAGTGTCATCAAGACTGGTGTGGGAATGTCTTGAAGAACTATAAACCCTGGCAGACCGGAATACGGTAAGACTAATCTGGGTGCCAGGATACAGAGGGATCGAAGGCAATGTGAAAGCTGATGAACTCGCCAGGAGAGGATCAGAAACAAAACTAATCGGCCCAGAACCGGCTCTGGGAATACCAAAAAGTATGACCCGGAGCCACATCAAAGACTGGGTTCGAGAAGAACATACGTCACTGTGCAGAAATCCCCACGCAAATCCATGAAAAGGAATTTATTGGCCTACCATGTAAAAAAAAGAACCGGAAAACTGCTACTCATGAGCAGAGATCGGTTTCG
>MU188855.1:33168-57819 GCA_016904865.1 Pissodes strobi
TCATTAGGCATAATTAATTATGGGAACTCTCGAAATTTTAGTTGGAACCATCTCATCTTTGCAAAAACACTAAATTGGAGAATAGATCTTAAACATGTTTACTATACAAGGTGACTTAAGTTACAAATTGCTTGCAAACCAAAAGAAAGCTTGAAGCTAATCATTTTAAATTTGATGCTTTTACTTAAGATATTGTGAATCATGGATTACATTTATACGGAAGGCATATATGGATCAGCAAATTTACGTATTTATTCATAAAAATTTCAAGAAAAATTTAATATTTTTTAATCCGCCACTAAGGGTACTGTTGTGCCTTCGCAAATGAAAAACTAGTGGGTTCTTAACAGAAACATTTTTATTTCATCAGTCAATACAATCTAACAACGTGAACTCCGAGCCTTCTCCCCCAGTGTTGCCAACCCTTAAAACATCTAATATTTCTCTTTCCTTTAAAATATAAATTACTAATATACCTAACTATAGTTCTGTTCACACTCAAAAGTTAGCGTGGCGCCTTATGGCAATGCTTTTCTTATGGGAAATAACTGTGCATCGTTGCCAACTCGGCCGCCTTAATAACGTATGGAACGTTGATAATTATTTATAAACGTATTTTTTATCGTTAAGCATTATTAATAATTAATATTTTCATATTTATATTTTTATAGTAGGTGTACAGGGTGGCTCGAATTCGAGTCTATATATGGGGATCTCGAAATCCTTAAGAGATACAATGTCGGTCAAATTAGAGCAAAATTACGTATTTTGGTGCCTAACAATATGCCGTTTAGAAAGTTTTAAAATCCCGAGTATTTCCGGAGATAAACAGAAACTGTGAAAAATCGTTTTATTTTTTTCCTGGGATTATTTAAATGCGGATTTCAAATTTGCATTGCCACTTTTTCCGCTCTATCCAATGGTAGTATTTAGTTTGGAACCCGACGTTTCGTCTTCAAGAAGTCATCATCAACTTTCTTTTATTAAATATGAACTAATTTTGTTATCGTTTTTCAGATGATATTGGTGTTATTAATACGAATATGTATTCTTATTTTTTTTTTATTGAAGTGAAACTCCTTTAGCGAGGGTAGTAAGTCAGAAAAAATGAAAAAATCTAATGAAAAGGAAGCCAAAGTGAAACACTACTTTAAATAAGCATGTTCCAGTATAGCTAGAGGGCTGAAATTTTCAGGACATGCAGTCGGGGTAAAATGAGGATCTTGGACGAAAACTGGACCCCCGTACCCCTCCTTCCCCCTTGGCCAGTAGGGGGGGAAGACAAAACTAAAATAATTAATTTCGGGAGAGCGGGAAGAGTTACGAGCTCCAAATTTTTATGGTAGGTGCGCCTCATGGGGGGCTACCTTAGACCATATGGGAGGACCGGAGCTCTAATTTAAGGGGAGATTTTGGGAAAAAACCGTTTTTGCCGACATCTCTGCAAGGGAGCCTCGGATCGAAAATCTGACGAGTGATGACCCTGTTTTACGGGATCATCAGTGGGGGAGGGGGAATTATACCCCTCACCTCCTCCGATACCCAAAAATATTCGATAAAATGGAAAAATATTTCAAAAAAACGAAAAAAATTGTTTGGAAAGTTAATAAAAGTACATATTATAAAACGAAATAAGAAGAAAAAGTTAATAAAAAGAAAATTTAGAGAAACGCGCTTTACGGCGAAAAAAAGGCGAAGGAATTCAGCTACAAGGTCGGGGAAAAATGTTCTATGAAAAAAAAAAGTTTAAAAGAGCAAAAAAGAAAATTAAAAAAAAGTGCCGAAACCGGGGGCACAAGTTGAAGAAAAAAAGGTTAAAAAATAGAAACTCAATTCCCAACATCTCTTTCAGTTGTGTGCTTATAAAGCTGAAGCACATAATTTTTTACTTATTTTTTTTTTTAATTTTTTTTTGTTAGATCGTATTTAAAAAAAAGTTGATGACCCCTTCAAGACCAAACGTCGGATTCCATACCCCTCATCAACTTTTTTTTAAATACGAACTTTAATTAAAATTAATTAAATTAAACTATTCAAAGTTACGCCAAAGAAAAATAAATAACTTAAAAAAAGAAGAAAAAAATTAATAAAAAAAAATACTATAATATGTACAGGGTCTGCCCAGATTTGGTTACCAAATGGGAAACTTTTTTATTTTTGATTTTATGAGAAAAGTTATTCTTGATAAAAATTGATGCATGGAAAAAAACAAATTTTGCCAATTCTAAATTTAGGATAAGTTATACAGGGTACTTAAAAAATACAAAAATTAAGGTTAAAAAACAAAAATTTTGGAATATCGGAAAACATTCTGCAGAAAAAATAGAGTTCCTATTAAGGCAAAAATAAAAGTCAAATACCATTTTTTCCAAAAGTGCACTGTTGCGGAGAAAATTCATGACAATTATTTAAAAAATTACGAAAAAATCCTCATTTCTTAAATTTGGCCTTAATTTTATCAGCAACGATGAACTTTTGGAAAAAATGGTATTTGACTTTTATTTTTGCCTTAATAGGAACTTTATTTGTTCTGCAGAAGGATTTCCGATATTCCAAAATTTTTGTTTTTTTAACCTTAATTTTTGTATTTTTTAAGTACCCTGTATAACTTAGCCTTAATTTAGAATTGTCAAAATTAGTGTTTTTCCAAGCACCAACTTTTATCAAGAATAACTAAATAAAAAAGTTTCCCATTTGGTAACCAAATCTGGGCAGACCCTGTATATTAATAACGCCAGTATCATCTAAAAAAATGATAAAAAAAAATTAAGTGCGTATTTAAAAAAAGAAAGTTGTTGATAAAAACAGTATCGCGAGTTTTGTTATATGTTTTACAGATCGATGGTGGTCATGAATTCTTAAAAACAGCAAAATTCGCCATTTTATATCCGCCATTTTGATTTTTGATAAGAAAAAAAATAAATTGAATTGTCACGGGAGCCAAACATACATGCCAAATCTGAAATAAATCGGACATTTAAAAGTAGTTCTAATTCAGCTTGCAAGATTTGATTACAGACAGATAGACCCACAGGTCTGAAAATCGGCAATTTTAAATGTTCAAAATCTGATTAAAAATTCATATTCCTTGTCCCCAAAAACCCCCATATACCAATTTTAAACGAAATCGGACATACTTTAAGTTGTGCCCCACCACTAGCCTTAAAGGAGGGGGGGGGAGGGGGTAGGAGTGTAAGCAAAACCATAGTTCTATATTTTCATTGGAACTGCAAACGCGTACCAAATTTGAAGCCAATGGGATATGTAGACGTCAGCTAAAATTGACTTGCAAGGTTTAACCCCAAATCGGCCATTTTGAGTCCGTCATTTTGAATTTTCAAAATCTGATAGAAAATTCATATATCTTGTCCACAAAAACTCCCATATACTAATTTTAAACGAAATCGGACATACTTTAAGTTGTGCCCCCCACCACTAGCCTTGAAGGCGGAAGGGGGTGGGGGAGGGAGGAGTGTAAGCAGTACCATAGTTTTGTATTTTCAGTGGAACTACAAACCCGTACCAAATTTGAAGCCAATGGGATATGTAGAAGTTAGCTAAAATGGACTTTGCTAGATTTAACCCAAAATCGGCCATTTTGAATCGGTCATTTCGAATTCTGAAAATCTAATAAAAAATTGATATTCCTTGTCCCCCAAAAACCCTAATATACCAATTTTAAACGAAATCGGACATACTTTAAGTAGTGCCCCCTCCCCTACCCTTGAAGTCAATCGGACATTTAGTCATTTAGAAGTACTTCTAATTCAGCTTGCAAGATTTAATTACAGACAGACAGACATACAGACAGATAGACCCACTGGTAAAAGTAAATAAAATTTTGTAAAATACTGTACTTTTTTTATATATTGTATATAAATTCTATATAATATAATAAAATGTTACCTGTAATTATTTTTTGAATAAAATCTACTTTTTTGTCTTGGTAAACTACTTTAAATAATTTTCAATATAATAATTTCTATTAATTTTATTGTACATATAAAAAAATACCTCCCGCTAAGAAATTATGCATTTATTTAACTGCCTGCAGAAACGAAGCTAAAATCAAGTAATACGTTAACTTGGCAACGCCGTTCGCCATAACCGTCACACAACTTTTGAGCGTGAACTGATCTATAGTAACTAAACTAAAATCTAGCTGATTTTTTAATAACCCGTGATGACCTTCTTAAACTCTATGTGTCTTAATTATTTTGAGCAAGAAGGACTGAGATTCTCCCTATTCTGTTTTATCATTTTCACCATTTGCTTCATGTAGTCATCGGTGTTCATTACGACTGTTGCGTTTCCTTTATCTGTTGGCAGTATAGTTATTTCCTTGTTGTTCTTCAGAGTTTTAAGGGCATAGACTTCCGAAGGTTTTAAATTTGGTCGACGTGGTCGGCTTGTTTTTAGTGCGCGGGCCACTTCTTGTCTCACTTGCTCGGCTTCTTCTTCTGGTTTCTTGTCTAGTGTCGCTTCCACGTTGGAAATGATATCTTCTGTCGTTATCCTTTTTGGAGCTAGTGCAAAGTTGAAGCCTTTACTAAGTATCTTCTTTTCAGAATCGGTGAGTGTAGTAGACTACTCTGCTGGTATCCAATGTTTCTTCCGTGTGATCTGTTGTACGTTCTTGCAGGTTTTCGAACTTCTTTTTGAGCTTCTCTGTTTTGAGACTGGTGTCAGATTCCATGCGCCAGAACGGTACTTTATCTAGGTCTGTCCAACTACCTACCTAGAAAAGACCACCAAAACCAAAATAAAAGCTGCAAATTTAGACCCAGAGATTGAAAAAAATATCATTCCACGAGAAAAATCCAGCAGATGTCCAAAACTTTACGGACTACCAAAGATACACAAACCCGGGGTGCCTCTAAGACCCATCGTAAGTGCAGTGAATTCTCCAACACAAAAACTGGAGAAGCATAAGGCAACCAACAACTGAACTTAGGAATCTTACGTTAATCAGAACACCTTACCAGAATACTCGAAGATATCCAATTAGACGAAAACGATATTCTTGCAAGTTTAGATATCGTCTCACTTTACCCCCAGCATATCGATCGATGAGGTCCTAGACAAGATCGCCATGAATGAGGATTTTCCAGCACATGTTATCGAATTATCGGACACTGTCTGAAAAACACCTATTTCATGTTTAATAACCAGATCTACCGTCAAACTGATGGCGCCCCCATGGGATCATTGCTGTCTCCAGTCATCGCAAATCTCTTCATGACTTATTTCGAAAGAGATGCCTTACAAAACGCAGCCTTCAAACCCAAGCCATGGAAACGCTACGTAGATAACATCTTCATTATATGGCCCCACGGTAGAGAACAGTTGGACAATTTCCTGGTCAATCTAAACCAAATTCACGACAGAATTCAGTTCACACTAGAAGTAGAAGGTATATTCGATAAATCTCGATACAGTAAAGTTGAATCAAGTAGTTCTCATAACAGAATAAATTTTTAAATTTTTCACTCGAGGTAATATCAGGTATGAAAATTACAGTAAGAAAAAATAAATCAATTGATTATCATAACATTAGCTACAAAAAAATCACTGCCTTTTAGAATTACCAAATTAAATTATGACATTAGAGAGAATAGATCGGTATGATAATAGTATATTATTTTATATGGAGGAAAAGTGATACTTTTCATGGCGCGCTCGTGTTTAACAGCCGAACGGAGTGAGGCTGGTAATAGAGAGCAAGCCATGAAAAGTAACTTTTCCTCCAAATAAAATATGCTGTTTTTTCTTCAGATGTCGACAAATTAATTCAAAAACATCTCTTTTTAATAGTAATAATAATTATTATTAAAGATGTGGGTTCGCAAGGCGGCTGATCGGTGTCACAGGTTGTTGCTATAGTAATGTAACATAAAGCTGTCAGTGGACACTGTCAACAATAATTATTTTTTTAAATTTGCGTCTCCGATTGCCTTTTAATTCCGTATTGATAAGCAGTTATTGAGTAAGTTCGATTAAATAATAACCAATTTGTTCCTAAATTAGTGATTTTTAGAAATGCAGTGGACAAATTGAGTGATAAATACAAATTTTAGTTTAATAAGTATCTATGTAGCTATGACAACACTTTTACCTCCGCCGGCGGAAAAGTGAAAAGTAAAGCTCCGGCGGAGGAAAAACGAAACTTCACGGCCGCCTACACAGTCGAGTAATGACGGATTTACTGACGTTTGAAGAAAAAATATTTAAACTAAAGTCAGTTATCAGGAAGTTAATAAGACAAATGCCGCAAGTAATTATGTGACTTACGATATTAAATTATGATATGAGAGAGAATGGATCGATATGAGATAATATTTGAACTAAAGTCAACTATCAGCAAGATAATAAGACAAATGCGGCAAGTAATTATATGACTTACGGTAATAGCATAACATTAAGATAAATGTACGCAGTACAAAAAGGTTAAGTCAACTAATTACAGTCCTATTGTTAGGCATTCGATATTCGAGACGATATCAGACACGTTAATAAAGAAACTAGACATATCTAAACCAAAAATAGATACGATATGAGATAAGGTTAGAACCAACGTCATTTATCGGTAAGTTGATGAAACTAATACGGTAATTATTTATAAACGAAAGCGAGAAATAATGATCCTGTACACGATATAAACAGCAAACGACCTACTGTCGCCTAACTATAAATTCATTAATCAAACGGATATATAACGGTAAGAAATATAGGGTAATTAAGGCAGTCAAATAAATCAAAACCGATTTTACTTGTCTCTGGTAGAGTTGGAGACACTGGCGCTTCCTATAAGTACGTCTCCACCATGAGGCTGTGTCACCCTGACAAAAAAGTCCTCGGTACGGCTAACTGACGGCGGGCTTAGCTAGGTCAGCGTCAAAAGGATGAAATTCTACTTCACAGAAGATCTCACAGGAGGTAGCGGAAAGTAGCGGAGAGACTCCCGTCCCACAGAAGATGGCGGAAAGTATTCTGCCTCACGGAAGATATTTTCTAAATTTGAAATCTTTAAGTTTAGCAATACTCGTTTTATATTTTTTTTATAGAAATACTTCACATTTATTTTCCTAATATTTGTTTGGAACTTTTTCTGACAGGGGTCTTTTACCCTTATATTTACATGCGGACCCTCCGGGCTTGTTATATAATGCAATTCTTACCTAAGTGTATCCAGTATTATTTATACATCGCCCCAGAGTCATCCTTGTGTATAAAGAAACTTAACTTTACCGATAACTTTTCCAATAGCGACGAAACTTTAACTCAAGCATGCATTACCTTTCCTGAAGCGGCTCGCAAAACTTTGGTCGCCCGTTATTAAATAAGTTTTACTTTCCAACCATAAAATAGCGGTATTTTATGAGCCATTTGTCCCGTATTTATTGTCAGCCGAAAATGTACAATTACCTTTCAATTTTTCAGGATACAGTTTTATTTTAGAGGTAAATCTACCTGTCGCTTTTTAAGTACTCTTGATTTTTATCATCTGTGATTTATTCACTTATTTGGATCGTCAATTATATTTTTGATGCCTGAGGTAAAATGGAGTAATACCGGTCCGTGGGCAATACCGGTCACTCCTATATTTCCTTGAGGAAGATAGATCCGGCAACAGCGTTTCGAGCATACTGCTGCTTTTAATGTAACGTAGCCACAAGAATAGAGTGTTGTTTTCTATTCTTGTGCCTTCAATAAAAAGAAAGTCGATCGTTTCTTCGGACTCTTACATCAGATTATGGTAAACACATATTTTCATCTAGAAATATCTACAATGAATGGTTGGATAACAGAGGAACTATGCGTTAAATGGCTTCAGCACTTTGTCGTCCATGCAAAACCATCAGAAAATTTCACTTTATGTGTACTTTGTGGTGAATATGGAGCATATAATGAGATATGGTACAGGTGCGTCATAATGTGGACAATGGACACACTCCCTGTGCTTTGCAAAGGACTTTCCAACCGGGTATATTTGTTATTTTTGTATGTGACCGATATTACCAATGCTATGACCGGTAATACCCGAATGTTACAACAATACCGGTCGCAATCACTTTTTAAACTAAGACGTTAGATTTTCAGTTCATTTTGTAATTCACAACTTAGAGTAACTTTTATGTTTAATTTTTCTTCTATCAGAGAATTGCCAAAGCATTGAAGAGACCAACAACCAAAGTTCCCCCACTACACGGAATGTCTTTTCAAGAACATTGGAGAACACATTCAGGAACAACGAGCATGATGATGAAGACGAACAGTACGAAACAAGCGCAAAAAAGGACTGTGAGACACTTGGACATTCTAAAGCCAATGAAAAAGATTGAAGATTACGTTGCGCCACTGGAAATCATGCGAATAGTGAAACATCTCAAAACAAGGAAGGCCCTAGTCTAGATGGCATAAGGAATAAGATGGAAAAGAACTCATAAAAAAGGCCCTTGCCTTTTTGGCAAGTACTGCTAATGCAATTATGAAGTTTAGCTACTTCCCCAGAGCATGGAAAAACACTGTATCATACTCTTTTCTAAACCAAATAAAGCTAAAACGTTTCCGGATAACTATAGACCCATTAGTCTTCTGCCCACGTTAAGTAAAATAATTGAGGAGGCAATTCAGAAGAGACTACTTAAAGGCGGAGTTAAAGATCATCCTACCATGCCAATTTGGCTTTCGGGCGGGACACTCTGCGGAGCATCAGCTGACGAGAATCACAGAGTACATCGAGACAGCTTTTGACAAGCTTTGGCATCAAGGATTAATATATAAGATGATGCAAGTAGGAATACCATTGATGATGTGCAAGCTGATCAGAAGTTATCTTAGAGATCGAACATTCCAAGTCAGAAAAGGTGACGATCTGTCACTGAAAAGGAAAATAGAGGCTGGTGCCCCACAGGGGTCCGTGTTGGAACCGCTACTATATAGTGTTTTTATAAGCGACTTTACTGGATATCCAAGTATATTCATTAGCCTATATGCTGATGACACAATATTTTTAAGCAGGAGCAGAAATCTGGCGATAATAGCGTGAAAGCTGCAGAATGATTTGAAGACATATGAGAAGTGAGTCATCAAAAACAAAATCAAGATTAATCCAACTAAAACTCAAGCCATAACCTTTCAGAGAAGACTGTTACAGATAAGAAGTCAGGTTAAAATTTACAACCAGGAAATACAATGCTCTACTACAACAGCTCGTCCATAGGGAAAGCGAGAGCAGCGTGGCTGCAAATGTAATGCATTGTGAGTGGGAAAAGCAGTATGAACATTAAAACTAAGCTAATAATTCTTAAGGTCATTGTCAAAGTGCAAATATCATATGGTTCATGGGTTTGGGGTATTGCCGCAAATTCTTATCTGAAGAGGCTTATCTCCTTTGATAATCGGTTAGCGAGAAGAGCGGCTGGCGTAAAATGGTTCATACGAAATAAGGACCTACAGAGGGACTTGAAATGTGAAGCCACTGATTAAGCACTTGCTACAGAAAGCGGAGAAATTCTATAAGAATTTGGAAAACCATCCATGTGAAGACTTCAAATGGCTACTAAATTATGAGACTGCGGAAAACTTGTCGGGGAAATGATACAAAAGGCCAAAGGATACTATTAGGATGTTTGCGGGCTTGGCCAACGATGGCTAAATACTCACTCATAAGTAGAAATTTTACATAATGTAACTGCAGGTAGACGTAGGAAATGTAATTATAGGTAGATATAGGAGAAGAACAGCGAAGCAAGCACTGTTGACAAACAGAACAGATGTACATAGTGTATAAAACGGAATAGTATACATAGGAGGAATAGGATAAGAATAGACGGATAAGAATAGAATAACATGACATAGAGGATAGCAGTAATCAGAGACGATTATTAGAGCGAGGCACAAGCGCAATGCTGCAGATATGGGAAACTGAAATAGGCATGGCTGAAACAAGCTTTATGCCCTTAAGCGTAAATGGTAGGAGAGTGATGGTAATCCTATCATGATGGTGGGTTTTTAGTGGGTAGAACCTTTCCGGTAGAGCCCCACACTACTCTCACAATGCCGGGGAGGGTGTACGTAACAGGTATTTTCCCACCTTTCCTTCAGAATAAATACATGTTTTATAGTTTTACTTTTATCTCCAAATTTGGTTACGTCACCGCCATTACCCCATTCTACTCTATGTATTGGCTATACCTGGTGATTCAACGATCATTGAGCAATTTGTTAACAAAATATTTCCGAAACAAAGATGGTAACGTACATTTCTGCGAAAAATCTCTTCTTCACTCGCTATTCAATTCTAACTGACCCACCGCGTGGCACATATCCATTTGGTAGACATTTCATCTTACTCTAGTATTTTCCAGTCATAATTCATAATTTATTCATAGGATCACGGCTGTATGTTTGAATGTAGAAATGATTAACGGGTATTCAGCCAAAAAGGTTTATTAAAAGATAATTAGTTTTGCGTCCGGTGTCAGGTGTGGGGTACGAACCCACGCTCCCTCTGGGTCTCGAAAGGGGGGAGCCTGGGTTCTTACCCCACACCTAACACCGGACGCAAAACAAATTCTCTTTTAATAAACCTTTTTGGCTGAATACCCGAATACGGAATAGTATACAGAGGAGGAATAGGAAGGATAAGAGTAGAGTAGCATGACATAGGTGTGGGGTACGAACCCACGCTCCCTCTGGTTCTCGAAAGGGAGCCTGGGTTCGTACCCCACACCTGACACCGGACGCAAAACAAATTATCTTTTAATAAACCTTTTTGGCTGAATACCCATTAATCATTTCTATAATTCATATTCTTAGACTTCTAAATGTGCGCGTGTGTGCAGAACTGCCTATACCATGATTACCTTTAATTTTTTTTTCTGTCCTAAGTGGGACAAACAACCCTTACACATAAAAATTAAAACGTAATATTTTATTTCTACTCGCTATATAGGTCCCATTTACATCCGAATTGCGTAATACCCGTATTACATTTTACATATTTAAGCCTGTCGCACTTTCGCTTTTAGCCCTACCTGATGCATACGCTTTTACGGTAAAACATATTGACAAAGCTCGGCAGGAAAGCGGATTACGGCAAATGAATATACAGAAGCTGTCGCGTTCAGATCATCAGCTTTGCTTTTAGTTTGAATAATTACTCAAAAGTCCTCCCTCGGCTTTGCATTTTCTTTCCTTTCGACCTTTTTACTGGCCTTACCTGAAAGTAAGCACACTTTAATATAAACGTTTAGGCCTTCTAAAATAATGAGGGTGGGATTTTAACTTATCCCGTTTTATTAAAGGTAGATATTATATTATATTTTAATTGACAAACTCTCGAAGTCTTGTAAGGATCGAACCTGCTACCTCTCGGTTGGAACACAAACGTAATATCCCGGGGGGCACCAAAGAATCCGAAAGTAAATGTTTAATTGTCTTATTTGAAATTAAATACAGTAGGCAGGTAGCAGTAAGATACCAAATTATTCTAGCTTCACTGCATTGTTTGCTGAGTAAATATAGTGCTTGAATAATCTGTGTTTTAATTAACCAAAGTTTTGGAATCTTATAAGGATCGAGCATAGGGCTTCTCAGCTGAGAGGCAGTTGTAATAACCCGTGGTTCACTGAAGGATCCGAAAGTAAATGTCTAGTTTGAAGATAAATATGGTAGAGAGCTAGAAGTAAGCTTTTACTCCATTTACAGAGTAAACATGAAATCTGAATAATCTAGTTTTTAATTAACAAAAGTACTAGAGTCCGGTGAACGTAAAACATGGTCTACTGAAAACCGCAAAAGCAAATGGCTAATTATTTTACTTAAAGTAAATACGGTAGAAAACTGGCAAGAAGCTATTAAATACACTTCTCGTTATCGTAGCGATATTCAGTGTAAGTATGGTACCAGAATAATGTATTTTTTAAATAGCAAAAGTCACAGAGTCTTGTTGATTAATTGTCTTACATGAGGTTAAATACATTACGGAACTGGTAGTAGATTATTAATCTATTTCCAGGGTAAAAATCATATTTAAGCAATCTAGTTTTTAATTAGCAAAAGTCTTGGAATCCGTTTAGAATCGATTGGAAGCCAAATGTACTAAATAATGGTCCACTGAAATATCCAAAAGTAAATAATTAATTAACCTATTTAAAGTTAGCTACAATATGGAACAAATAGTATATTATTAAACAACATTCAGAATAAATATAGTACCTGAATAATCTAGAGTAGCTCAGTCTGCCTTATTCCTGAAGAAGTTCGCCATAGATTCTTGGCACGCACATTCATTGCGTTCTCGTTTCTATGGTTTCTCCATACACACCTGTCCCAGTACCAATACCCGTTCTGGAGCCGTAACTGTACCAGACTATCCCATTAACTGAACGTGAGCTGCAATCCACTCCTATCGATTATGTGAAATCTGAGGGGTCAACTAGATCTAGACACCTTTCAATATAGATGCAGACCTCAATGCCTCATTCTCTGGGTTTAAATAGAGAGGCAGCAAACCAGTCAGTCACTTAAGAGCCTTGGTGGGTGCCGTCCTAGCGCCTATATTTCACACGCAACCCAATCTCCTCACCTTATCTAATTGAACCCTAGACAGGGCTGTTTGCGTACCGGTCCACCATAAGATGATACGATTACCTTATAGGTGATAAAGGGGCGAACTACAGCCATAAAAATCCAGTGAAGGATCCTCCGCTGTAGACCCCACATGCTTTCAAAAGTTTCCTTTCAAGTCCATAGATAATTATTTACATTTTTAATGCAGCTGCTAACTTACTCCTTCCAAATCTACTTAAGGTTCAGGATAACCCCGAGATAATTAATTGACCCTTTATAGCACAAAGGGTGCCCGAACCAAATGACGATCGGAATTTTTTCCCAGCCTATATTTCCTCGTAAAGGGGAATAATTCGCCTTTGTCTGTGCTGACTCTGAGCCCTTTCCCTGGTATCATCTCTGTACCAGGTGGAGTGCTTGTTGCATGAGTATTCCTGATGTAGATGTTTTTTTGCTGTTTTTGTTGTCTGTTTTGCTGTTTTTGTTGTCTATTTTGCTGTTTTTACTGTCCAGCAAAACAGACAGCAAAACAAACAGCAAAACAGGCAACAAAAACAGCAAAAACCAGCAAAACAAGTAGTAGGACTAGGGATCACTAGTAATTTAATTTTTGATCTAGAACATAACCTTTACATCTACTTTCCTGTACCACCAACAACTCGGTCATCAATAATAATGACTATGATCATCAGCATAGGCTTGAATGTGAAACCCCGCCTTATTCAGCTCTTGAAGTAAGCTGTCTACTACTAGACTCCTAAGGAGAAGCGCAAAACCCCCACCTTGCAGGCAACTTCTGGCTACTCCACCGCCACAGGGCCGCTGCCAGTTTCCACCCTGACTATGATTCGCCTTGATAGCATAGCCCTTATGCACACCACAATAGAGGGATCAGTACTACGCCTGCTCACAGCTTGGTAGATAGATTCGAAAGACGTGTTGTGAAACGCGCCCTCTATATCTAGAAAAAACCACAGCGCGTAATTTTCACGGTCAAGCACTCCCTCCATCCTATCAGTCAGGCGATGAAGAACCATTTCCGTAGACTTACCCGCCTGGTACGCATATTGTCGGATATGGATTGGTGTCCACAGCTATGAAATATTCTTTACGTTGACGTCGCCATCAGGTAAATAGAGTGCATTGAAGTCTTATTAGAATCGAACTCAGCGAATAGATAATCGGAGTAACTCGTGGTTGACTTAAAACCCGGAAGGTACACGTTTAATTGACATATTTGAAGCTAAATGTGGTAGGGAACGAGTTGTATGCTATAAAACCATTTTCAGGATGAATATATTTATTTATTAATAAAGAGCGGAAAAAATGCAAGGAAAAAACCCCAATATATGCGCATTTAAATGCATAAAATTTTCAGAATATATGCATCGAAATGAACAAAAAATGCAAATATGCATTTTTATTATATTATGAAGAATTATGAACATTAATGTTATTTTAAATAAAGCCAGAACAATTTCTTTATAATTAAACCCGTTCTTCAGAAATCCTATAATGTTTTACCTATACCACAGACTTATTTAAATAAATATAAATGAAACAAAAAAAAAATCGTAATAAAAGTTTTTTATTCATACGGCTGCCCCAAGCAAAAACACAGTAACTGCTTCAAACAAAGTTTCGAGAAAATCGAGTTTTTAATAAAATTTTATTGCCTCACCACGTTTATTGGAATTTTTGTTTCAAATTTTTATACAAAAGAAGGGGTGCTTCGAGCAGTATTTCAGTACCAGTTTTAACCACATTTATGGAAATTAAGTTAGCTTGGCAGTTAAAAAACTGTTTTTTCACACACTTATTCACTTTAAAAAATCAAATACATGTGGCAGAAACACAGTAACTGCTCTTGCTGTGTTTATGTTTATAAAATATATTTAATTTTATTTAGGATCCTATGGGTCTAAAACACAGTAACTGCTTGTTGGATTTAAAACTTATATTTTGTAGAATTTAATAGATTACAAAATAATAAAAAAGTAAAGAAACTTGCTAAGTTACTAGTAGAGGGCATTAACATAGAATAGTACTTTTAGATACCACTTATCAAAAACTCATGCCATAAAACAAACCAAGGCAACATTAACAACAAAATACACAAACGGTAAAATAATGCCAAAACAAAACGCAAAACTTACACTTTAACTAAAAATCAATATCAGCAACTTCATTAGGGTCTCTTCTTGAAACTAAGTCTAAAGATTCATTTAACTCAGGCAGCTTTTGCCAAAATAATTTTCTGTTTTCAGGCATTAAAGGAATTAGTGCTTTTAATATTTTTTCTTTTTTATCTGCGTTAATCCCACGTTCCTGGATAATTTCAGGGATAGTAGTTACTATATGCTTCTTTTGCAAAAAATCAAGCTCTTGGTACTCTTCTTTAAAGTCTGTTTTATAATACAATGTTTTTTTGCCTTTAATAAAGCACACTTCCACTAAATTTTTTAACAAAAAACCTTTTAAAGGGTCGTTTGATTTAGTGGCAGTTCGCTTTTTATTTTTCCAAGCATGGAATTCCGTTAATTGTAAAACTTCTAATTTTTTTCTGGACCTAGCTATTATCTCCAGAAGCTCTTGAAAGTCATAGGCGGTCCTATGTCTCCCAATTTTTTGTTCAATATTGCCATGGATTCCGTCAGCACTCATGTGAGTGTGTCCTTTTGTTAGATAGCAAATTGTTATCTTATTTGGACCGGTTGGAACATTTACTTTCCCTACAAGTGACGTAAATAATACCCAATTTTTATTTTGGCTTGAACAGTTGTCCCACCAAAAAATAAAATCTTTTACATCGCGTTCTCTCGTAATAACTTTTATCATTGCATCAACCAAAGATTAAGCCTTTCGACCAGACAGGGCTTCATGCCATACAACGCAAAAACACTTATTTAAGTCATTCTTGCTGAGAGTAGCGAAAGTTTGGTTAAAAACAACCAGCCTACTAGTAAAAAAGCAAGTTTTACTTTGTGGCATTATTGGAAGCAACATAACCTTTTGAAGGTCCATAGAATAAATGTGCTTTGAACTGTTAGTTGATAGAGATTCCGCTTCCTGAGCATCTTCTTTATATTTGGAATTTGCTTGAGATGCTTTTAATCGATGACCATCAAATTGTTCTTGAATACTACCATATTGACTGTTGTTCTTAAGAATATGTTGCAATGCCGAACATTCTTCACATGCATCGGATTTTGGTTGGCAAAGAGAAATCTTCATTTCCTTCAACACTTTTCGATACATCTCTATTTTGCAAAATCCTGCATGGTTTAAGATGAAATCATCAAACAAGAACTGTATTGTTAGTTCCCTTGGCAAATATCGAATGTTGGGAGCATTTTTTCTCCTATAATGGCCTATACAAGGATTAAAAGATTCGATGTGCTCCATTATAACATTACGCTCGATTTTTGGCTTGGGATTTAATCCCCTGCGTTCCTTTACAGCATTTCCACAGGGTTCTGCTTTCATGGCTAATACTAGTTCAGTTATTACTGAATCTGTATTGTACCCTAGGGTATTTAGAAATGTTAGTCTGCATACTGGTATTTCTGTATATTCTGGCAATTTTGGTAAGGTGTACAGTCTGGACTCTGCCCTATTTTTGTGTGCATCTGAACTTTTACGTTTGACTGGTACCAGTGTGACATGTTTACATAGCCATTTTCTTCGACTAGTATAATCCATGGACCAATAGTTGTTCCAAATGCTTCTGCGAGTCTCCTCATCTAATTCTTCGCATTTTCTTCTACATAAGTTCTTACACTTTTTTTTAAGAGGATGTTTATTTTTATCTCTTTCTGTTTTCTCGCCCAAAATAAGTTTTCCCTTTTTTTTATCAAAATATGATTTTGGTTACTATTGGGAGCCTAAAAATAAGAAAAAGCTTAGATGAAGATTCTTATCTATATTTTTTAAAAGCAATACCTCTTCCGTATTTTCATTTTGGTTTGCGTCGTGTCTCTTATCGAAGCAGTCGAGAGTTTCACTGCAACCAGGCTGGAAATAAAAAAATATATTTAGAAAACAAAACCTTAGTGATATGTTTTTTTTCAAAAATACCTGATCCTCTACAGCAGCAGCCACTGCTGAATCATTTCGTTTATTTGGCTGCTTTATTTTATGTTCCTCTTCAGCTCTGTTAAACTTGTTTTCAAGATTTGCCAAAGGAACCTAAAATTAAAAAGAAATAAATAAAATTAATATATAATACTTTGTAAAAAAAATACCTTTTTAATTTTTTTCGAGAATCGCCTTTTTTTTTCGCTGCTCAAACTTACTCTTGGATAATCTGTATCGCTCTCACTCTCACAGCTAGGCTTGTAATCTTTATCCCTATCGCTGTCATCGAATGTACTCTCTACATCACTCATATCATTCTTCCCGGCCATTACAGTACTAGTTCTAGGCTGTGTTATAGTCAGAACATCTCTAATTGTTTGAATATATTCTTCTTTTTGTTCTTTGCTCTCAAGACGATCAGTAAAAAATGTAGATGTTTCGCACTTTACCCAGGGAAACATTTTAACTGGTTCGACATAACGCTGTAAAAAAAGGAATAAATACGAGTAAGAATCAGTATTGTGGAATAAACAGAAACACGAAACTAGTTCAACAAAACAGTTTTTATGCAAGAAATACTTACCATTTTTTTCGTTGGATCATCATTCTCCATTAAGGCGAACTCTAAAATACGTCTTGTGCGCTCACTTATCCTCGATGAGGCTGCCATAACGTCTCCCTTTGAACTTTAATGAACAACTGAAGCAGCGCGACTTTCGCGACTGTTCATATACGCTCTTACTAGGTATTAGCAATGGGGGGCATCTTTCGGCATGAAAATTTGAATATATTCCCCACGCAAAAACACAGTAAGTGCACACAGATAGCAAAAACACAGTAACTGCACTGTTAGTTACTGTGTTTTTGCGTGGGATCCTGCAGTTACTGTGTTTTTGTGTAGGGATTGGGAAAAAGTTGGGCAGTTACTAGGTCTTGGCAAACCAAAATCTCCGGTATTTATAGACCGATTTTAGTCATTCAAATACCAAAATGTACGTCAGAAACCCAGCAACTGGGATATTGAGAAAATCTCAATTTTCACAAAAATGTCAGTTACTGTGTTTTTGCTTGGGGCAGCCGCATAGGTACACACATTGATACTTACATAGCAAATTACAAAACATAAAATCTAGAACATAAAAATCTTACAGTGACAAAATATTATTTGCGATTAACAAAAAAAATAATAATACAATTAATAATTCAACAATACCATTGATACATTCAGATAAAAGCAACTTGCACAACATACAATTCGTAAATTAACAAACTATTCTTTGCAGTTATAAAAACAATTTATAACTAAATGTCATTTACAGTTTGTTTGTAAATGACATCAGCACTACCTTTACGTACAGTTGACTCGTCCGGTATGTTAAATTTACAACATTTTGTCAAAAATGAACGTAAATTGGGGTTGCTCAGTTTTTTTAAGTGGTATATTGGCTCCAATGAATGCCTTACATAAGTTCTCATTGAACTAGGCTTGTTCGCTGTTTTTAGGTTTTTCTCCAAGACAATGTTGTATTGTTTGCTGGGAGGATTCCCCTCGTTGCAATTTTCGCACGTTGAGCTGGTGTTTTGCTGATTTGACATGCTGATCCACAATAAATTTTTTATCTGCGTGAATCTGTAAAATCCAAAAAAGCAATAATTAATTTGGGTTTACATTCGTTAAAAAATCGAATTTTAAAAAATCTTTCCTACTTCTACCAAATAAAATATTTGAGTAGAAAACTTTTGTAAATACATTAAAATTGTTAACATTAGCTACCAATAATTTGCTTGAATACGTAATTTATAAAAGCAGCATCTCCTTATACCAAAAAACATAATATGTTATCTTTCTTTTTTTACTATAAAATAATTGAGTAGAAAATTTTTATAAATACTTTAAAATTGTTAACATTAACTACCAATAATATGCTTGAATACGTAATTTATAAAAGCCAAAATTTCCTATTATACCAAAAAACATATATCTTTCTTTATTTACTATAGACTGGAAAAAAAAATGTGAAAATATGGTTTATACTCACAATTCTCGAATAAGCTGTACAAAACAAATTGGTGCCATCCCAAGTGAACTCCCGATAGCTCTTTATCCACGACATATGGAAGTTAGTTTTCGGCATTTTAACAAACACTGGACAGACAGACACAGACACAATTCACTTTACAAAACGAGGCACACAAGAACGTTTCAAGTAGACGATATCAAATATACTAAAAATTGCCACCTCTTTGAGCTATCGGATTCTGTTTGCATTATTAATTGCTTTTACTGGGAATACCCTATAGTGTGGGTTTATCCTGGGTAATCCTATGAAGTAGTAAAGTACCTCAGTCGCCCCCATTGTAATGTAATAAAATAAACTAATAAACGCAATAAACAAGCAATCGAAAAGGGACGGACAGGGTCTTTATTTGGCCATAAAATGCAACAAAAGCTCTATTATTGGAAAAAAAGCATGTTTTGTACAAAATAGAGAAAAAATGCAAAAAAATGCATTTTGCATTTTCTCCGCTATTATTTATTAACTATCAAAAATCTTGAACTCCGGTTAGATCGAATGTGGGACCTCTCGATTGGAAGTCAAACGTACTAACCCATGGATAACCGGAAAAACGCAAAAGTAAATATTTTATAAACTTCTTTAAAAATAAATGTATTAATTAACTAGACTAATGGTACACTAACATCTTTGATTCAAACTTGCGCTGCTTGCAAATAACAAAATTACGCTGTTAACCGCATAATATTTGCGAGCCCATCCGCAACAATAATCCCTTCCACGTTGAGATTTAAATTGAACAACACAAAATCAACATTAAATATGGAAATAATGAAACATTCAGTTGGCTTTAGTAGAATCAAAAATACTGCTAAATATGGCAAAATCGAAAACAAATATTGTCCGGGATTACCGTTTTACATTGTTAATTATAGTTGAATTAAATATGGTTCACATCGCCGCACGTTCCGGCAAAATGTTTTAAATTGAAATGCCATTATTTCAAAATAAAACAACAAACTTTTGGCTTATGAATTATAAAAAGATTTTTTTGATTCTGTAGCCGGCCCTATTTTTATTTTTAGGCTATCAGCAGCAAAATAAATGAAACAAAGTATAATATTTTTAAGAAAGCTATGCATCACACAAGCAGAATGAGATATCGTATAACTTATTAGTGTTGCCGCTTTTTAATGAATATCTAGCTCAGTCGCTAATTTGTAAAGATAGAGCAAAAGTTAATTTATTTAGTTTATTTGAGGGTGTGAGTTAAGTTATTTCCTCTGTTGATTAAATTTTTATATGAAGGCGCCACTTGCGATAAATCAAAGAAATCAGCTTAAAAACAAATTATATATTAACTATATGATTAAATTTCAAGTTATGGTACCATGTGCACTGCAGTTATTAATACAATTGAGATCAATATAATTAAAATTAGCTTACAAATGCAATTGATTACTGAAAATTTAATTTACAAATGTTACTTGAAATACGGTTTATAAATAAGCTTGTTATATGATGAAAATGAAATTAACTTATTATTATTATTATTACAGATTAACAAATTTAATTGGTCTTCACAGTATATTTGAATTTACCACTCCGTACTTATTTTGTCCAACTATCCTATAACCATACAACCGTATTGGGACCTTTACTAGAAACCTGCTTCTGTCTATTCCCAAGTTTAACTGACTTGAGCTGATGTAGATCTTCAAAAAGGTTGTCTTAGCGTATGGTTCTCCCTCTACAGGTCTCACAGCGACGTGGACAATAGAGATTTCCTTCATCCAGCGGTATTTACATGTAAAAAAAATAAACGCCTTAGACCAGTGTATACTGCTAATAAAAATTATACAGAAGAGTATCCTGTAGACCTCAGTTTGACATAGGAGGTTGAAAACTTGAAAATTTGCTGGTTACGGTAGATATAATCAGAACTTAAATTATAATTTAAAGTTCAGCAAAAATTCTAAATAACTATGATTAACTATAAATAATTACTGTTACTCAAGATATCTCCTTTCTTTACTTTGAGATATGAAATTCAAAAGAAATTATGATTGAAATTAAAAATTTAAAAGAAAATTATGAAAAAAATATGAAACTTGTCCAACAGTGGCTCTCGGCAACTTCAAATAGAAAATAACTAGATTTTTATAAAAAAATAGAAAAAACGAGGTACAACCTCTCTTACACAAGTCTAATGACTCCAGATAAGTAATTTCTTTACTTAATCTATAAATATGGCCCTTGGCACATAAACAACAATTTGACGTAAATTACGTCTCAATTAATCAAAGATAGAGATAAGATAATTACTATCTCGCTTTGAGATAGGAACTTAGGTAAACGATAAAGAAAAAATAAACCAGGTAAATTTACACACATATGATAATAATTATAGTTTGATGTTACAAATAAACTGAAAGATTAATGAAATAAGCCTGAAAAAACTATGACCAACAATACTACTAAGGAAAATTCAGCGAAATTCTGCTCAAATTCAATTAACTACCTTTTACAGGAACATATAAAATTCGCTTTGAGAATCTTCCAGGTAATACTGTTCAATTTAAATGAAAATATGTAAAATCATATGTATGACCACTAAACGATGAAATAATTACGTTCTCTATATATTTGGATTAAACCATTATCAAATTACACGAATTTGACCGATAAGATACGCAATTATCCACCAAAAAACGGTATTCAAACCTAAAGGTCACCACAAAAAATTAAGATTGCTGAAATCGTCAAACACTCGAAAGTGCAATATAAAAATGCTAAATTCTCGCTTAAGCCAAATATACGTCAGTGAATTGGAAACAATTATTACTAATGTATTTAAAACATAAAGAGATTATTGAAAAATATGCGGTATGAATAAAATATTTTGAGATCAGAAACTAATAACACTTACCGTGCCAACGTCTGCACACAAGATGATATGACCTTCCTTAAAAAATTTGTACGTTCTACCTATTTTAATATTCAACGCTTGGATTGGGCAATTTAAACCACGTGACACCGTTGTAGGAAACCCGGCGTCAAACTAAGGAAATATCCAACATACGCTAAATGTAGCAATCTATTGTAGATTACAGGCATTGAACAACACTCTACGTTCTTCAATTACCTACCAACTACACCAGATAAGCCCGTTTCCTAACAGATGGCATTCCCACAATCAAGCGATCTGCACCGACACGAATCCACAAATAATAGATACAAATCTGCGTACCTGTTCTCCTTAAAGTTAACTGTGCGAAATATATCCATTCACAGATAGATGTCACTGCTGATCATTATACCGAGCATTGAAAACCATTGATAAATAGGTAGAATTAATGGAGCGGAATAGACTGATATTTGATAACATATATTCCGTTACAATCGAAATAAGAGAACTTTTAAGCAGAGAAAGAATGCGCGTTGATCAACACCTGCTCAGGTAAAGGTATATAGGTACGACGTCTACGACCCATAGGACCCCGGCCATAGTTTACTAGAGTTAGAACCCCGTTGTAAAGGAATGACGTCATAAGCTCCGGGGACCGTCGCTCTCTAAGGGGAGGGCATGTGCCAACTAGCATGTCCATTAAGATAAAATCATACAGTGGCATGTTTGAAGTTATCCGTGAACTTCAATTATAAATTGTTATTAGCTAAGTAGTGATTAACCTTGTTGATAATTCAAAACAATACTCGAATTAGAGGTAAAAGATTGGTATAAAAAGCTGCGCAGCAGCTCATACCGGCATAATTTGGTGTCAGTGCGAACTACCGAAAGGGAAGAGCCCATCTGGCAGACCAAAGCTCTCACCCTAAAAAAGACCTGTCAGTGCAAACTACCGAAAGGGAAACGCCCGTCACAGGAAATGTACTAAATCTATCTACAAAATATACTAAATCTACGCATACTACTTATAGTTAATATACTCGTATATGAAACTTAATCGAATAACACATTTTTTACATCAAACAACATAGAAGTTAAAAGGAGTGTTTAAAATAAAATTAAAATACAATTAAAATCAAGACAAAATACATACATTCATTTATCACCTCATGATTTGATAATATAACATAAACTAGTAGAGGCTCAATCAATAGGAAACAGAATAGAGCGAGAATGGATAGAACGAACAATCAAAGAGCATATTTTGCACCGCCTGCTCCATCATTAGGAACAATTGGCATCCAGCTCAAGCACAGTAGTTCCAATTTATGTAAAAAAATTCCTGTATATCATAAGGGCTCAGGTTTAATAGCTTTTCTTTTATAATTTTCTTAAATTTGTGATCTGGTACATTTCTTATCTCCATTGGGATACTATTTAACATTTTAAGAGATAAAATCGGAAATTGTTTTTGAGTTGTTGTAAGTCTGTGTTGAGGTATAACATATTGATGTTTATTTCTTGTATTATGATCACTTAGACTTGAATGGACTATTTGGTTTTGGCTATTTGTTTTTGCAAAGGTCAGTAGTTCAAATATGTAAAGGGCTGGTTGAGTTAGGATTTTTAACAACTTGAAATGTGGTTTACATGTTTCCAAAAAACCCAACTTTGCTATGATCCTTATAGCTTTTTTTTGTTGTTTGAATATTGTGTGCCAATCTGTACTATATCCCCCTGCAATTAACCCATATGTCATAGTACTCTGGAATAGACCCATGTAGGCATTGCGACCCATATCAGTTGTAGCATATTCCTTTATTTTTCGTAATAGAAAATTAATGCTTGAAAGTTCAGAAGCCAGGATTGTGATGTGTGTTTTAAATGATAATTTTTGGTCCAATATAATTCCTAAAAATTTAGTTTCGGTAGTTTCACCCTCGCCAAAATCCCTTTTTAATGTAAAATTAATGTTAACTGTTTTATGTATGTTAAGTGCTAACCTATTTGATTGAAACCAGTCTTTTGCTAAGTTGGTTGATTCTGCACTGGTTAAGTTGGCCTGATCAATGTTGACATGAGAATTATAGTATGTTTTATCATCTGCGAATTGCAGGGATTTGGATTTTTTTAAAACAAAAGAGAAGTCATTACTGTATATTATAAACAGTAGGGGTCCTAGGACGGATCCCTGAGGGACCCCTGTATCTACTGACAGTATAGTTGATTGATCTCCATTATAAGTAACCAACTGACTTCTTTGCGACAAATATGACTTAAGAAAATAGAAAGCGTTTCCACGTTTTCCATAGAGGTATTTTTTCTAGAAGGATCTCATGGTCAACACAGTCAAAGGCCTTCGAGAGGTCACAGAAGGTGGCTGTCACCACCCTGTCCCCCTCAAAGACCTCCACTATGTCGACCACGAGCTCCATTATAGCCAGTTTTGTAGAGCAACCCTTTCTTAAACCAAATTGGGTTGGGACAAGTAAATCATATTTCTCCAAGAAATCAGCTACCTGGGTGCAGATGGCCATTTCTATAATTTTTGACAAAGGTGACACTATCGAAATAGGACGATAGTTACTTCAAATTCAAATTCAAATTCAAAATAATTTTTATTCATCACATACAAAAAAGACATTCAATACATGTTTACATAATTTGACGAATAATGGACTTCTCCACGATTTAAAAACCGATTCACAGTAATATTATAGATAAACATTACTGAGCGGAGCAGCCCCGAAAACCTAAGTTATATACAAAAATAAAATTAATTACAATTCATCACTTAAATATCATATAATTCCCAGCATAATCATCAGTATATTAATTTATAACCCATCAATTACAATAATCTATAACAACCCATAAATTTCACTAGTTATACCTATAGGAACATTATTCATAGCTCGAGAAAAAAAAACAAAAAAACAGAAATAGATCTCGGTCATGTGCAAGAACACCCCCTCGCAAGCCCCACAGACGAAATTTTAAACAATATTATTACAATATTTATTATGATAAAACCAACAATAAAAGCGCAGGAATCCAATCAATTTAAAAGTATAT
>MU188856.1:5544-57802 GCA_016904865.1 Pissodes strobi
CAAGCAAGGCTTTGATTTGTATAGAGCAATGAAACTTTTCCAAAATTCTTTATTGTCAGCGAAAGTCATATTGCATCTAGCACGCACAAGCAAGTTCGTCACGACTACTGATATCCAAATTTGCTCGGCTCGCGTCTATGATCGTCGTCTTCAACGACGGGCAGCGAGCAGAACATACTTCACGATCACGCGGGTACGCATATGCGGATTCGTCCACCGGACATGCTCGCCGTACAAAATCGCATGTGAATAGGCCGCTTTAGTAACTGCAGCCTTTAATTTAATTAGAGTATTTAAGCGGCCTATTCACATGCGATTTTGTACGGAGGATTTGTCGAACAGATAGATCCATGGTTGCTATACATAGGTGCATATGTACGGCAGACAAATCCACCACAAGTACTTACAAACGCGCAAATCTGCAGTGTGAAGGATCGTGTTGGCGTTGGCAGTTGTGTACTGTATGCGGCGTCATGGAGAAGAAAATAATTGCTATACTTGTAGGATTTGTAGGGTTATTTGATGACAGAAAGAAGAAGAGAGTGTGGTCAAAGCAGCATAAGCTTCGTTACGCAGCTGTTTGTTGGAATATTCTTGACTCTTCACCTTCCACAAGCAAGGCTTTGATTTGTATAGAGCAATGAAACTTTTCCAAAATTATTTATTGTCAGCGAACGCCATATTGCATCTACCACGCACAGACAAGTTCGTCACGACTACTGATATGCAGATTTGCTCGGCTCGCTTCTATGATCGTCGTCTTCAACGACGGGCGGCGAGCAGAACATATCTGACGAGCACGCGGATACACATATGCGGATTCGTCCGCCGGACATGCTCGCCGAACAAAATCGCATGTGAATAGGCCGCTTTAAAAGCAAAATTATTTGTTAACCGAATAACAAAGATAAATTAATTAAGATTTTGATTAAAACTGAAGTATATTGCAACCAAATGAATCACTAGCATATGAATCGGAGGATGAAATAACCTTAAATATTAAAATCACTTGGTGCACACACATTTGCAAAATTCGTAGCACTCCACATTGTTTTGTTTGCAGCTGAAATTTCCAGCACGTGCTTACAAAACCGTAGAACCTATTAGAGCAATATTGCTAACAAAGTCAGGAAAGCATTAACTGATTATTATTGTAATGAAGGGCGGTTACCTTTTCTAGAAGCTGCAATCACCGCCGGAAATCAATAATTTCCTTTGTATGTTTCTAAAACTAAGAATAAAAAGGTGATTTGTGTCGTACTTACCGTTGTATCATTGCACCGACTTGCATGACTTGGAAATGGTGTCTAGTGTTAGCCATTTAGGATCCCACCCATCCGGCACTTTATCCCATCCTCAGTCAGCACTGTCAGCAGGCGAAGGTAGACTTAGACTTGCATTCATTAACTCCATACATGAGCCTGGTATGACACTCGCTGCATGTGTAAATTCAGAGCATCCTCTGTGGGTGACATCGCTTTCAAGTTACGATTAGAGGCAGTGAAAAGGGCCGCATACACTTAGTCACCGACGCGAAATATTTCGTCCATAAGGCAGACAAAATATAAGAGATTTTATTCGTAGAAATAATATGTAAAAGAAAATAATGCAGCTTCTTACGGACTGTACATGGTAATGACGAGCTTGTCCAAACTTTTTTTGGCTTCCTGCAATCGTCCTTCACTGAGGTGTTGGAAATGAAGCGCTGTTTCTAGATTTATCATGAGTGCTTTCCGTGCAGCGTTGTTTTCCATTAGTAAAACGATACGACGTTGTCAGAGCTGGTGAATGCATGAAAAGCAGGAATAGCCTGAGACGTGGATGGTCCTGAAAATATGCGTAAAATTAGGTCGTTAATAAGCAAAAGTTTACTCTCAAAAAATAATCTCTCTCCTAAAAAATCGCATATTTCATGGATACGGATAAGGAAGGGGCCATTGTGCCCCCAGAAGAATATGTCTGGCGAGAGCGGAGCAGTCGCACAGAATGTGTTCTGCCGTCTCGTTGTCCTCTAGGCTCTCTTTGCATAAGGAGTCGTCAACACCTATCGTGTGCAGATGGTCATTTAGTCTGCAATGACCGGTTAGTATTTCTGTCCTTATTTTCAAGTTTTTCCGTGGTAGTTTTAGAAAATATCTAGTTGTGCATTTACCAGGACCTGTTAGTATTGCTTTGGAGTGGCGAAGCCCTTCTGCCGTTTTCCACCTGGTGCTCCATTTTCGACTTGCTGTTTTTTAATTTGATTAGTGGTAGTATTGGTTCTGGACCAATTGTTTTTTTACGAGACGCTTTCGAGCTCGGGTATATAAACACGCCAGCTTCGGAGGTTCTTTTTGATCCGTCCATATTTCATTGATTGCTATAAATTTCCGTTGCTTGCTAATAGGATGATGAATCCAGAGCTCAGGCAAATCGGGCAGTTGAGGAAGGCAGGCACACGTTGGAGCTGTAATGTCTTTATCACTAGCTCTTATCATAACTCTTTTCTGGCCCTGGCGTATTGCATCAGCTACGTGAAGAAAAATCCGCGTGTCTGCTTCTTCATGATTACAAGGAGCCAATAATGTTGCATTGACTCCGTCACAGTTTGGTACAACACTTTCTGCCTTCGTGGAGATAAAAAAAATACACAGATGGAGTAGTGCAAGTGAGAAGTCCGAAAAATTCCGTCTTGTTTGCCTTGTGCCGCAGGAAATCTTTCTTGGGAATTTTGGTGTCAGTCGCAACCGGGATTCTTTGTCCTTGCTCTTGTTTTTCTCTGGCAATTTCCTTAAGACTAGATTACAAATACCTTGAATAATAGAAAATTACAGATAAGCTTTCTTTGGAGATTGCGTGTAAATTCAGGAAAAGGACAACTTACGTGTCCCACACGACGCCGACGTCCAGCCTAGAAGCTGACATACTTTCTCGGGAAATGAAGGGGAGAAATTCTTAACTAACGTAGTCACCAAAGAACACACACAGCCCAGGTTGCAGTACGTGGATGGTTGCTGCTCCATCTAGAATTTTAACGTCTACATCTGATGCAGAGGTATTCTCAGAGGGGTCCGATGGGATCAAGCATTTGAAGATGTCCTTATTGAGCCCGTCGATCCATCTGTTTTAAGGGCGAAATATTTCGCGTCGGAGTCACGACTAAGTGTAAGCGGGCCCTTTTCACTGCATCTAATGACAACTTGGAAGCGATTCACCCACAGAGAATGCTCTGAATCTACACATGCAGCAAGTGCCATACCAGGCTCAAGTATGCAGTCAATTAATGCAACCAAGTGAGATTCTATCTTCGCCTGCGGACTGGGATAAAGTGCCGGATGGTTGAGATCCAAAATGGGGAACACTAGACACCATTTCGAAGTCATGCAAAACTCTCGTTCGGTGCAAGTGTAAGATAGCATGTGCTGGAAATTGCAGCTGCAAATAGAACAGTGTGAAGTGCTACGCATTTTGCAAATGTGTGTGTGCAAAAAGTGATTTTAATATTTAAGGTTATTTCATTCTCTGATTAATATCCTAGTGATTCATTTGATTACTATATACTTCAGTTTTACTGAACTTAATTAATTTATTTTTGCTATTCGGTTAACAAATAATTTTGCAAACAAAATGCTGCAGTTACTAAAATGATAAAGTTTTACTTTGCAATATTACCAAATAATGGCTTGCTAAAGCAAAATATTAAATACACGTTTACTGTGCATTGTTTGTAACTTTATGCTTTGGAGTTGGGTGCGCCGAGCAAACGTGCCGCTTTTAATATGGGTGGTGGGTAACCGCTACCTCCACCACTTGGCGGGTGGTACCGTTGTGGTAACTCTTCTTAAAAGTTACTTATGAACTAGTGCATATGTGCAAAAGCGCATCACAGCCAAATGAAATGCAAGGTTGGTCTGAATATGTGCGTTAACATCCGGACTAATAAGGGTGACACTGACATCCAGTTGCCTTAAATAAACAATCGAAGTTGTTCAGTTACGAGTGGGCAATATTGTTTTATGAGTCTTTTTTGTGCAACCTGAAAGCAGTTACTGAAATATGAATAGTCCACCAGAATAAGGCTAATTATAGCATCGTAAAAAATGGCAGGAAAGTAAAGATCAATCTATTTTTTTTTTAAATGGAACACCATATATTTCGGATTTTTTTAATCCACTGTAAATATTTAAATATCTATAGTTAACAACCTCCCTCTGCCCGTTTGCTTTTGGAAGATGCGTTTACTGGTGACATCCTCATAATTTAGGACACTCTTTACCTTAGGAAAATGGTCCTTGGTAACTTTCTATAAGAAATACATAATTACTCTCAACATCAGGATCATTACCATAGTATAATTTGTCATTACTTTAAAAATATCTATACATTGTTTCTACCAATTGCTAAGGCTTACAATAAAAAAAAATACGTTAATTTGTCAAAAACCCATTTATCGTAAGGCCAGTGTGAAGTTACCAAAAACCAGTTTTCATAAGGCCAACGTGCGTGAAGATCTTTTCTTTGTTCATTTTATCTCTTTTTTAGGATATTTATTGACCAATGTATGGTATTTGATAAGAGGAAACTGTGAGAGAAAGCTCAATAAATTACTGTGATATCTATATTGAGATTATTCGTACAAATTTGTTTTTAAAAATAATTAGGCATCATAGTCAATACCGATTGTAAGCGCATAAAATAAGAACACGACTTTTTTATACTTTTATTTCAAGTACACTGTAAAATTTACAACATAAAAATAATACAGATACACTTTTTATCAAATATAAATATTGAAAGTAAAACTTGTGCTAATTTTGACTTCATGAGATCACATAAAAGTAAAAACGAAAACATCAAACAAGGTTACATGTCATTTGCTACTTATTCTATTCCTGGATACTGCCTAATATAACATACTGTTTTTCACATTTAATATACTTTCCTGCTGGCTTATACACATTTGTAAGTAATCTTACTACAGTAAACTTATTTTAGTATGCCTGAAAGATAGTACACACTATTTTTTATATAAGTATATAAGAAAAACGTGGCAAAACAAAAATAGAATAAGCTGCAAACCAACGTGAAGAGAAACACTGTTTTGAACATAATGAAATAAGAAACTAAGTAAAATATATTAAATGCAAGAGATATCACAAAGTTATACAATAATAAAAGTTATATAGACGATATTAACTGTCATCACTCATAAGGTTATTTATACATTTTTAACGTACAAGAACTTAAAATTTAATTTAGTTTCACTAGGTAGAACCAAAAACTCTTTTGCTACAAATCAGAGTTCAAAGGATTTTCGAATTGTGTACTGTCAAAATTGAGACTTGTTTTGTTTTTATTTTCTCCATAAAACAGTATGTATCAGTTCTAACAATTTGCAAGGACGTTTTTTCATATTATAAAAAAGTTTCATATTTAAATTATTGTTCTGTAATCACGAAAACATGAACATTTACAAAGTAAATGAGATTGCATCAAACGATTTTATTTTATTTATTATCACATAAATTTGGACAATATAAAAAATAATATGCTTAAAATACCTAGTGAAACCTTTATTTAAGTGTAGTGAAAAATGCCCATAAAATGTTGGGTTAGTTTGGGTTAAAATTAAAAATGCCAAAATGTGCACCTGTAATTTTTAACTCCTGTAATTTAAAATTTTTTAATTGCGAACTCGGAGCACTCATCCAAAATCAACTTTTTTTGGATGTTTTACATTACACTATACAAATAATGGTGATACTTTCATAAATGAGGCAAATTGTCGATGTATCATATGATTTTTCGCTAACTATAAAAGCATCTAAGATGGGAAATCGCAAGGGAATCTAAAGCACCACATGCTCCCAGTTTTTGATTAAAATCCAACTTTATTAACAGTAACAGTAGAATCAGCCTCGAAAATTTTATTTTTGGTCAAATTAAATTATAATATAATTCATGCATTTGTTTATTGTTTATATTAATTATTCGCGTTTATTGCATAGTTTTGGCAAACAGAAGAAACAAAAATATTGTTACCGAAATCTTGAAAGTAACATAAGATAATTTATTAGCAAAGAGAACCATTTAATATCTGATCCATTGGTATGACTCTATAGGGCTCTCGAGTATCGAGTGAAACACCCACTACGATAAACATAATACATAGGCTCAGGTAATCACTAAACATAAAAACTGGCATTGATAATATTTACTCACTGCCACGGAACGAATATTGCCATATTATAAGATTCACCGCCTATAATTTAAATTGATCGATATGACGCAGTTAAGCCGATTAAGCGTATACATTAATTACATAAGTATTTTTGATATTACAATAATTTAATTAGTCCTCGAAATTCTTAAAACACATTTTATTAAATGTTACGAAGAACCATTACCGTCGAAACCATTGTTAAAATAATTATATTTATAAAATAACTTTCAAGAAATGTTGCCTAGAAATAGCTATATCGGATCTAGATATTTGTCGGAGTCGGATACGTAGAATCTAGAATATGTTATTGTTTCCAATAGAGTAATATTTCGGCTGCAATTCAAAACTGATTCTACTATATCGACTATAGAAAGAAAAAGTAAGTATAAAATAAGCTCAAATAAAAGTCCTAGTTTCATTAAAATTAGGATATTTGGTGAATTAGGCAATTAATAAAATGGAAGTCCTTTAGACTAATAAAGATATATACAAGGTTGAGCAAAGATACATAAAATATAGTTTTATCGAAAGCTGTTTGGGTAAAAACCGCGCACCTGACCTGAATGAAAATAAATATCTTAACGCATATATTACTAGTTTTTATTAATATTTAAAAGATATATATTTAACATAAGCGACCAAACATGACGTAGGTTTAGATAATTTTTTCCCGAAGGTTTCGTCATCATCATCATCATCCAACTGTGAGAAATCAGCCGACGGCCAGCACATTTTGGAAGCACTCGATCTAGTGCTTCCAAAATCCGCCGGCCGTCGGCTGATAAAAGTCGATTTCTCACAGTTGGAAGATGATGATGATGACGGATCTTCGGCAGCTGAAACACCGGATTCAAGTGAACCAGATACGATGGGTATGCGATCTCCAAGCGGGCCAATGCTCGACAGAACGGTCAAGGAATTCGAGGAGCAACTCACCAGCCTCAAAAATAAGAACTCCAATCTCAAACTATCGATATATTTTTTGGAGGAGAAGATGGGGACCAATTTTACTTTAGATAAGGACAATATCGTTAAGAAAAACAGAATTACAGGTAGCAATAATAGCGAATCTTCAAAAGGAAGTCAAAGAAAAACATGAACTGTATATAGCAACATTAACAGATCCGGTTATTTATTGAGAAAGGCTCGTTAGATATCTTATTAACGTTAATGCACGCCCCTATATGCATGTATTAAACATTTTGTCTATTTTACAAACTTTAAAATCAGATCTAAGATAAAAATATTCCAAGGGGGAAAATGTTATTTCTTTTGTGGTGTGTAGGTATTAATGCTGCTTAAAATTATTTAATTACATATTATCCCTTGTTTACGCCAAACGGACTTTTAACAAACAAAATACCATCTTGGTCCCTAGGCGACAGTTCGCCCATTTTCGCGAACTTTTTGCAGCCAATTCTAGAACAAATTACAAAATAAGTATGTTCTTCACTATTTTTGACAGACACACAAAGTAGTTAATTCGATCTCATGTCGGAATCAAATTCAATTTATTTTTCTTCGTGCGAGCCACGAGAGTTTTGTATGCATTGACACATGTTATTTTAGTTTTGTTTGGGGACATGTATACTGAAACACAACTGACTGTCCCTGGCTGGTAAGTTCGACTTTAGTTCGTGTTTGGTTTCAGAAAGATTATTGTGTTTTGTTTTCAAGTAACCTTTTGGTGTAGACCCAGCATTGAAACAAGAATTTCGAAATTATATTAAATATTGTCGCCGGTTATTTAACTTTTTTTATGGTTACCTTTGTCTCCTGGCACAAAAAAGGTACTATCGACTAAAGATGAAATATTGCATCATCGGGCATGCGGTTTATATGTTTTTAATATTAAATGGGTTCAAATATTTCTAAAAACGTGCCCCTTAACGTATTTTTTTTTCTGAGTGAACTTTTTTTGGTTCTTAAACATTCGTCGATGCAATAACCCTTTAATTTCTTTGTATGAAAAATCTCAAGTTTTGCCTGTACTTGTCCTAGGTATGGAGCGCTAAGAGCTTTTCCTGGTCAAAATGTATGAATTATTCATAATTTTCATGATCATTCCAGATATTGGCGATGTCCAGATAGCAGCGAAAGTTGCAGAAAAAAAACACATGGAAGGGGTCTTTTTTAGCTTTCCATTATCTAAGCATGATTAATAAAATTATAAAACAGTTTCGCAAACATATTCTTTATGTATCTATGCTAAAATAGGAATCACTTAAAAAACTTTTGTAATAAAAGTTGTATTAAAATTATTTCAAATAACTTAGTATATAATAAATACTATGGTTAAACCTATAATAGAATCGCATACGCTCTGCATCGCTGTGTGTCTTACAACCATCTTCCAAGTAAGTATTTGTAAATTAGTAATTTTCTTTATACGTGTCCTGGTCGACTTAAAGACAGCAATAAAATTGACCAACCTACTAAGCTAATGATTCATGCACTCGTGGTAAAATTCAAACTTGTTTTGAGATAATTTATTGATTAAACTACAAAAGTTTCGGCACTCTCAAATAAAGAAAAATAGGGAAACGACAATGCAGAAAAAATTAGCCAATAAAAAAGCCAGGCTCAGATCGCATATTGCAAAACGTCTCGCTCTTTCGAACCAAATACGGATCCCCAAGCAATCTATTTTGAAATTAAGGAACGCATTATCTATACTTGTTTGCTTCGTAGGTCAATACTTCCTCAAACAAATTCTGAGGGAAGTTCGATGTGCAATCTTGCTCATAACCTGAGTTAATATAGTGCGCTTCCTATTAAGTAACGACTAGTTGGTTTAATTCGGGATTGAGAAACCAACAGAGGCACTTCAGAAATATCGATCGACGTTTACACAAAGACTACTACAGCACAACAAAATGTTTCACTTCAACATCGTCTCACATCATAAACAAATATATTAAGAAACATAACTAGATAGTAACAATATCCATATTGTTGTCACCTAAATTATCAATTCAGTTTTAGGAAGTTAGGCATATAGAAATCAGAAAAGTATTTAAAAAGAAAAATACCAAAGATTGGTAAATATGTCTTTAACCAGAAATGGCGGGAATGAATATAGGAAAAATATCAGAGATACTAGATTTTACCAGTTTTGTGTTTTAGATATAAAATATATAACTTTCTCGAAAAAAGTAGAATAAGGAAATATTAAAATGTTATTGCCATGCTTGTACTGAGATCAATAAATCGGCATTGACGTGATTGTTTGCTTGCTTTGTCGAGTTAACCTGGTCTTTTTGCTGCCTTGCAGCGCTAATAAGTAAGCTTATATATATCTACTACTAAAAATCTCACCGAAACGTTGGGATCGATTCAATCAATAAATTAAATCTAAAAAAGTTCAAATCTGTTCATATATTGTACTATACAACGGTGTAAAACAATAAATATAAACGAAAACAGATGATTACGATTCAACAAAATATGATAAAACCCAATAAGGTAATGATTGTGATTTGTGATCGGCAAAAAAAAGTTATTGTTCTACAAAAGATTGTAAAAAATTGCTATTTTTAAAAAGTATTTAAACCATTCTTAGTCCAACAATGAATCCCTTAAGAAGCAGTTTTTGAACACAAGAACATAAGAATTTTTTAGATTTTGTTGACATAACCACTTCTAGAAGTTTATATCCATGTTTTACACCCTATACAGGGTGCTACAAATTCGTTTCTTTGTATGGGTATCTCGAAAACCGTAAGAGATACGAGGTCGGTTAAATTGGGGCAAAGTTGCGCAATTTAAGGGTGATTGGCATGCTGTCGAGAAATTTAGAAAATTCCGTCTACTTCCGGAGATATCCGTAAAAAACCGAAAATCATCTATTTTATTTTTATTTTTTCCTGCCTTTGTTTGAAGAGATAAAGTAAAATAAATGTTACATTTTTATTGCCACTTTTTCTCCTCTACAAGCTGGCGTTATCAAATTTTATATCCGACGTTTCGCTTTCGGGCCCTCTTCATCAACTTCATTTTTTTAAATACGGACCTGGAATTTTTATCTACTTTTTAAAAAGCCTTTGGTCTCCTAAAACCAACGGTGTATCGCACTTATCAATAAATCAACAAATCTAGATTTTTTCCATAAGAGATAATGTGTTAGACAGAGATGAGGCGATCTTTTCTGACCCAATTTCACTTATGACAATATTTGTTACCACTATCGGACAAGTGTGATACATCGTTGGTTTTGGGAGACCAAAGGCTTTTTAGAAATTAGACAAAAAAAATCCAGGTCCGTATTTAAAAAAAATTAAGTTGATGAAGGGGGCCCGAAAGCGAAACGTCGGATTTAAAATTTGATACCGCCAGCCTGTAGAGGAGAAAAAGTGGCAATAAGAATGTGACATTTGTTTTACTTTATCTCTTCAAACAAAGGCAGGAAAAAATTAAAATTAAATAGATGATTTTCTGTATTTTACGGATATCTCCGGAAGTAGAAGGAATTTTCTAAATTTCTCGACGGCATATCAATCACCCTTAAATTGCGCAACTTTGCCCCAATTTAACCGACCTCGTATCTCTTACGGTTTTCGAGATACCCATACAAAGAAACGAATTTGTAGCACCCTGTATATGTCCTCTAAAAAAGTATCATTATGGACTTTACTACACTTTTTTAGAAAGTCCAAACGAGTGTACTTTATACGGCAGTCTGGTCAAATATCTCGTCATACTCCGCTAAATCAAATATAGGAGCTTTTGATTTATTCAATAAAAATGATAATGTTCCGTCTACTTTTACAAAGAACGTAGGCATTGTCATATAAAAAAAATCCTTATGATAGGTGTTATTTTACATGAGATGGATTAACATACACATGAATGAAATAGATGTGACCAGAGATGCCACGGATCGATTCAAGCGTTGAATGGATACCTATATTAGTAATCTATAAATTGTTTACTCAATATACATTTTGTGTCGAGATTTCAAGTTACCAGTCGATTTGTATTTACAATTAGTATGGTCTACATAAGGAGCTTACAATAGGATTCTTTTCACTCATACTTTTTGCTTAAAAAGAGTCACCCAAAAAATATAACAATTGTTTGACGGAGTTAAACTATAAAAACCTGCGAAAAAGCTAAGCTCGTTTTTTATATGAGAAATAGCTTTGTCTGAAAATCGCATTTTAAAGAATATTCGACATATCTACAAAGTAGTCGAATCAATCGCAACTATTCAACAAATACTAAATATATAATTATATTTAGTAAATTAATAAATTCATCATCATAATATGTGTTCTCAGAAAGATAACTTTTGACCGATAAGTTTCCAAGACCAATTGCTATTTGTAGTAAAATGTTCTATTGCGAATATGGTATATATAATCCCTCGGGAGCCAGTTAGTCCGGCGTATATCTATTTTCACGTAGTTGGAGATTGAAAGAATAGAAGAGGTGTAAGGTTTCCAGCAGATGATTTTTTTAAATGAACAGCAATTGTTTATATTGAATTTGATTGATTATAATTTAAAAAAAATGGAGTAAATTGCATATTAATATGTATGAACTTTATGAAGAGATACGGTAAATTCCCAGCAATTTACCAGAAACTTTAACATGAAGCATCTGCCAAGCGAGAGAAGAAAACGATACAAAGAAATTGAAATGATGAATTTAAGTTAAAATTAGAGAAAGTAATAAAAAAATCCGAGAAAGATGCAATTTTACAACCTTGTTTCGGCTATTACAAAGTTATTATTACTAACGTCTGCAATGTCCTTAAATACCAAAAGCCAACAACCGGTGTTGCAAAAATAGTTGAAATGTGTTCAAAAATTACTGGGATCGAAAAGTGAACAATATACAGACTGTCAAGCCACCAAGAAAAAAAAAACAGAAAAGAATGGACATCGATGACGATACAAACATCGCTGTAAGCCGAATTATACGTTGCATATTTTATTTTGTGTAAAATAATGGTTAACACCCGAAATAAATTTCCGTTGCGAAACACTGCAACGTAGAAAATCAATTCAAGTGAAAAAAGACGAAGTTATTTATTGGCGAAAACGATATTTAACAGCTGTTATACAATATCAGATTATCATGTCATCAAGAACAAGAAACAGAAAAGAATGGATATCAATGATAATACAAAAATCGCTGTAAGCCGATACTGGAATACATTTCCGTTACGAAACACTGCAACGTAGAAAATCAATTTCAGTGAAAAAATGCGAAACTATTTTTTGGCAAAAACGATATTTAAGGGCACTAATACAATATCAGAGAGATAATGTAAATAGCTATTGTTTGGACGGCACTTGGGTAAACGAGGGATACATGGTTGGCAAAATATGGCAGGATAAAAATATAACGCTGTCATAGAAGGATAATAATAAACACACATATTGGTAGTAGAAATGGCTATGTGAAAGGCGCTTTACTGGCATTTCGATGAAAGAAAACTGATGATTATCACGAGGATAGAAACGCTTTGAGCAGATGCTGGATCTTATTCCTCCTCCTCAGTGAGATATCGTTATGGACAACGCTAGTTATCACTCCAGGAAACTGAAAAAACTACCAACTTCCTTTTGGAGGAAAAACTATATTATCCAATGGCTTTCTTCAAAAGGAGTACTATATGAAGGAAATATGACTTTAAAAGCTGACGTATTGCTGCAAAAAGGCTCTTTTTAGGACCAAAATTGTTCATTTATCCATAATATACATTTGTTAAAATAATGTTCAGTATTTTATTAAATTAAATAACTTGCCTATAGACACGCCATGAGCCACTGAATTATCGATTTCCTTCAGAAATAATAAAATCCATTGTACGCAAACCGAGATTTCTATTCTATTTTCGAGATAATTTTTCTTAGTCAATTTTAACTTACATATTCCGTACCTATGATATTTTTAGAAAAGTCTATGGTTCCCAACCAAATGTGGTTAAGAAATTAAGAAAAATAATCCGCCTTTTCCGCCTTTCACTACCTACTTTGTCCGATAGGAAACATTACTAAATGCACACTCGTGTGTTAAGCTTAATGCTACTACTTGTACATAAGTGTGCTTTGTTTAGGTTACTTATTTTTAAGCTTTTAACTTATCTCAAGTATTGCTAATTTTCAGCGAAATTCGTGAATGTGACAAGCTGTAAAGTGGCATCTTAGGCAACTTTATTATCTTTAAAATGCCTATCTAATGTAGACGTATTACTTTAAATTTAAATCGCTAGGTATTTGGCAGTTATTTCGTTCTACTCGTTCATGGTTTAAATTTATTCAATTATTTTGAGCAAACTACTACTTACGGATTGTGTCGAATTTCCGTGGCATCTCCTATTGTTATACACTAACAAAGTCATATTCGAAGAGATTTAATACTTATATATTACTTGTCGCAAAGTGTAAAAACTATACAAAAACGATTAAGTCGGTTTTTGGTAAGTTGATTACCTTCTATTCAGTTCTGTTTTGATTGCTGAAATAAAAATACAAATATTAGTCATAGTCACCAGCATAAAATAAATGATTTTCTGAGCTTAGTTCTTAATATGTGCTCTTAACATGGTTAAATATATCAATTCTAATCGAGCATTATTCTGAAACATAAGTATACCCATAAAAATAGGTTTCAAGAAAAAACTGTTTCAGAACTACACTTCCAATTTAGCTAAAATAGCACATGTATAGGTGATTGCGTATAATGTTATCCCACTTTAACTTTAACTAAGATTTTATGGATAAACAAAAATTAATTGAAACATGATCAATGACTCATCAGCTTTCTTAGTAATGGGATATATAAATTGTAGAATAGTTTATCCAAACAAAGAAATACAATAAAACATTTATATTTGCAGATATTTTAGGACACTATTAATCGATGAGTACTGTTTGAAAATTTTTGGTATTATACACAAAGATTTTCCAAAATAAATTCAGAGTATTCCAGGTATGACGGCAAAAATTGATAAAATCCCACAAAATCTATCAAATGATAAGGTACAAAGAATACCATTATAGATCATAGATTATAAAAATATTTTTGATACAAAAAAAAACTAAAACCTATGGAGGGTCCTACTGTACACATTCACATGAATAATGATACAGTTCCATTCGCTTTAAAGTTGTCCAAGAAAAATACCATTCGCTTGGAGGCTGCAAGGTAACGATGAGCTAGACACAATGGTTGAACGGGGCATTATAAAACTAGCTGGAGATTGACCTACCGATTTTGTCAGTCGATTAGTCATAGTCTCAGACATGGAAATGATAAAATCAGAATTTGTGTAACAAATCAGTAATCAGTTTGTAAGGAGACCAGTACTACACCCATTCAAAAGTCCATGGGAAGCAGTTTCAACTATAGAGGAAAATTCAAATTATTTCTCGATTATAGACGCCACAAGCGGATATTGGCAATTACCACTAGATGGATATTCAATATGGCACCAGGTGATGGAACGTGCAAAAGTACGTCCGACGAAAAAGTGAAGTTAATATGACCAGACAAAAAAACAAGTGTAAATAACGTGCATAATATGTGCAAATATTGTATCACAAATCCTGTGCTGCCCGTGATTGGGCTGAAAAAATAGAAATTGTCCACTAAACTCGCTTGAATTATATAGAATGCATCAGAAAACGCCAACACAATACCGATCGACGAAATGGAGACGAAGTGTTCACCGCCAAAAACACACTTCTGAAGTGGCTCTTAAAGGAATTAAAAGGCAAAAACATTTTGTTAGAAGATCATTTGCCGGCTATTGAAGCACAGCGCAGACAACATGGAAGAAAAAATTAGATCCTAAAAGGCAAAGAACTGGAATGTAAATGAATAAAATTGGAACAAAAATAGATGTTTGCCAAAAAGGTCACAAACTGCAGCCGAGGAGGTGGCAACGCCGTCTAGGGGACCCAGTCCGGCTCAAAAGCTAAACACCGACAAGCCGGATGAGGGCGATAGCGATGATGGCTCGGATATTCATCATAATGATGGCTTCGAGACACAGGGGAAGCCCCGGAAGCGGGACAGGAAAGGCATACAGAGTGTTGGTGATGATGTTCTGAACAACTTGGACTTTAGAGAGAATTGAAGGGAGTTGGCACTGGTACCTGCCTCTACCACTGCAACCTATGCAGGTTTATTGTAGCATTCCGAACCATGCTTAAGAGGACCTCATCCAGTCTGGTCTTCCTAATCAGACTCCACAAATGGAGTACTGGCTCCTTCATGTACCTTGCAGGTCCAGGTTTGGTTTTTCCCAGCCTTGCATATCTGAGACTGCAGAAAGCCTCACACTCGCACCACACGTGTTTTGGAGGTTCCTCCTCCTCCTCCTGACAGAACCTGCAACGGCTATTATCTGCCAGGCCGATCTTTTCCATGTGTCTGTTCATTTTACAGTGCCCCGTCAGCTGATCCATTAATGTTCTTATCGTCTTGCGACTCCTCTTAAGTAGATCTGCCGAGAATTTTGGGGAGCCGTGTTTTACTATTTGGCCTGTAGTTGCTCCGGTGTTTGTAACCACCAGTTTAGAGATTTTTTATCTATCCAGCTTTTAACTGCTGCTTTGAAGACTCTTCCTGCTATCCCGCAGTAGGGTTCAGGTCCTAACGTAACCTTACTTGCGCCCCATTTTGCAAGTTTGCCAGCTTCTTCGTTGCCTTGACTAGTCTAGATCTGACCTTGTGTACACTAACTATTTTTAAGGCGGCCTGACTGTCGGAGTATATGACTACCCTCCTTTTTCTAATGTTCAGTTTCTCTATCTCCATGGGGCAGTGATCAATTGCCGCGACCTCTGCTTGGAACAGTGTGGCGCGACTGCCCATGCTTATGGAGATATTTAACCTTGGTCCGTGGACCCTGGCTCCCACCCCTTTATTGGTCTTAGAGCCGTCAGTATACCATGCTTGGCCCCCTCCTATTCTTCTGTGCCTACAATTGCTACTGAGAATGGTCTATCAGAGAGAGGGGTTGTTTCGTATGATAGCATTTCGAAGAGATACTTGATCTCCTCGCTGTGCTCTAGTTTCCAACTTGTGGGCCTTTCCCATTCAATGATGGGCTTGTTGCCTTGCTTGAGCCGGTATTGTACCATTCTCACGTTCCCCTGTATGAGGAAATGTAATGGAGATAGATTTAGCAGGACTTCCAGTGCTACAGTTGGGGTTGTTCTCATCGCCCCCGAGACGCACAGACATGCCAGCCTTTGTACGCCTTCTAGTTGCTTGGCTGCACCTGTTTGCGTGGCCTTTATGCCCCAGGCTATAGAGCCATAGGTTAACATGGGCCTTACCACCATTTTGTACAACCAGAGATTCAATTCGGTACTCAGCCCCCAGTTTCTCCCGCAGTCTTGCTTTCTGAGTGATCTTGCTAAAATGCGGTCCCCAAGTCATACCTTGGTCAAAAGTGACACCTAGGTATTTAACTTCCTTGAAAAAGGGAATTATTATTCCGCTGAGATTTTTCAGATCCTTTAATGCTCTTTTCTTTGTGCATGGGACTATTGTGGTTTTCAGCGGATTAACGGACAGTTTCTCCTCTTCACACCATTTGCTCACTATGTTCAAGGCCTTTTGTACTCTTGTTGAAACATAGGCCATGTTTCTTCCCCTGACTCCTATGACTAAGCCGTCTGCGTAGCACAGACAGAAGTATCGTTCGTTTTCCATCTTGTCTAGTAGACTATCTACCAGAATGGCCCACAGTAGTGGTGATAGGACCCCTCCTTGGGGGCAGCCCCTCCCCACCTACGCCGAAACTGTATCCGTAGCACCTATGGTGGCAGTTATTCTCCTATACTTTACGTTTGTTTGGATCCAGTTGCAGATGGTTGGGGGGATTTCTTTGTGTTTGGGTGCCTTAACCAGCAATTTGGCTGGAACGTTGTTTCTATGTCTAGAAAGGTGGCTAATGCCACTCTCTTATCATCTATTGCCTTCATCAGGAGTCTATTTAGATCGTCCAGGGTCAAATCTGTAGACTTTCCTGGCTGGTATGCATATTGACCCTCGTTAAGGGGTTTTGTTGAGAGAATGTTGTCGTAGATATACCGATCGACTAGTTTTTCTAGTGTTTTAAGCAGGAATGAAGTTAGACTTATTGGTCTGTATGACTCTGGGGTTTGGTCTGGTGTCCTGCCTATTTTTGGCAAGAAGACGACCTTTGCCATACCGATGGCGGGTGGCCAGTTGGACTCTAATGAGACGACCAAATTTACGGACCCAAATCGAAAACGGAAAGATAACATAAATAAGAGCAAAGCCCACAAGAAGACGGGAACCAGAAACGAAACAACAGAGCTGGAACCTACAAGAATGTCAAATCACAACAAAAAAGTGGTTATTTTTATCAAAAATTAAAACTACGATGACTGTGGCAATAGTTAAAGAGTATATAGCGAAGAATGCAAATATGGACGCAAGCGAAGTTCGTGCAAAGCTGTGTAAAATAAAACATTCGCAAACTAATCAAAACTGCTTCATGGTTGGAGCTAGCATCAACTTAAAAGAAACGATTTATGGTGAAAATTTTTGGCTCGGTGAAGTAGGCTTCCAGCGTTTTAATTTTTCAAACAGCCGTAGTAACATGCAACGAGAAACTAACGAATCCTGAAATTAGTGTTAACGAAGGAACAAACGCTAATATTTCCGATGAATTGTCAATACTGCACTTAAATGGTAGAAGTATCAATGAGAAAGACTGCGGATTTCGGTGCTGCTTTCTGAGGGGAAGCCTTGTTTCTTTTTGTCATTAGAACATTGGATGCAGAAGGAAGACATCACACAGATCTACATTGAGAACTGTAGTTTTATAAGTTATTCTTCAATATAATGTTATTCTAATATAATGTTTTTAGCTGGACATTCCTTTATATTCTTGTGCCAATTGTTTCCACATCTTGGACATCTTCTACCGCTTTTGTTCTGCACTTGTAAGATCTTTCTTACATTGCACTTCTTCTCTTGTCGTTGTTTCATCGTTTTCACACAGCTTTTTTATTTCTTCAATTTTTGTTGACTCAAGAAACATCCGACAATTCCTTCTTAACTCAGCATTATATAATAAATCAATAAGATGATCGGCAAAACATCATTCATAGCAATTCGAACTGTTCATGAATTGGCCACGACGGATTCGTCCATGTTCTTTGTTTTTGAATAATTTATCAAGAATTTCAATTGCTTTTACATTTTTTACGTCGCTTATTCCAAACAAGCCTCATTGTAACGCTGATTTCTTGATAAAGAAACTGGGCTGAGTAATGCAGATACTTGACCACACAAATTTAAGCATATAAATATCTTGACACAACATATAATTTTTGAATTTCTGTTTCCAGTCTTTAAATTGTCACAAGTGTAAAGACTCTGTAAGTTTCTCTGGGCCAGGTATACCACTATGAATTTTAATTTTCTGATTTTCAAAACCAAGGTATTGTTCATTATGTGTTTGTTCCTGTAATGACACTTATCGGACTCTTAGTTGTCTCGGCAGGTTATTCTTGTTCAGTAAATCACAGATAGTATCTTTGAAATCCTTAATCTGCTCTGCAAATTTGTTTTTTTATATTATATAAACTCTTTTCAGTGTCTTCTTTAAGTTTCCGTATTGTATCTTTCGTATAACTCACAATTAAAGATTTTTCTGACAACTCTTTTCCTAGTTTTCTTCCTTGTTTCTGGGGATTATAGCTAATTGACTTCTTTAATGTCGACTACGTCATGTTATGATTACTAACAGTATTCAGTATAACCCATAAAAAACTAATGACAATGTCAACTTCACTCAAAGACAATGAGAACAAAACATCTTGTCTATAGTATTTAAATAAATAGAATGCATGTATTGTTTTGACGAATATCTGATAGGCGCATAGAAAATCTGTTAAGCCAATTAAGACCAAATATGTCCTCTTTAAAACTGTTGGACAGTCGCGTTTAAATTGGAATATGTATATTATATTGGCTACTATTCCCAGAAAAGGTTAGGAGCGGCAACTTCTCACCTAAAATAAATCCTAACATACTTGACAATTAAATTGATGCACGCGCTCATGCTAGATTTGAATCACCGACATTGGCTAAATCATACTTTCATAAATCCGGCCGCTGGTCATACAATAAATAACACGATACAGAACTATACCACACATTTAGTCAAAACCTAGAAGTAATAGTGAAGTGTAAAAAGTATTCTCTGATAAAATATATTTAATAGTTTGTATGTTTTAAAACCGAAGTTTTTAAAATCGGTGGAAAGCAATTTATAGTAAAATTGGTCTGCATAACTCACAGGTTTTCTGTAAAACATATGACTAAATTTAGAAATAGATGTCATCTTTAAATCTGGTAAGATAATTGTATTTTTTGAGGTTTTTTTTAATAATTAGTTTTATTTTCTATGTATAATTATGAGGATAAGCCAAAACTCACCATCTATAATATCTTGTTTCATCTTAGCAATTTCTTTTTTCACTTCCTTGACTATCTCATTCTTAAGACTCTCTATCTCAGTCGGTCCGATAGACATGGCCACCTCGGAAAGACCGTTCACTTTCAAAATGGTTTCTTCCGATGCGGAGCCGAATCGTTTTCGTACACTCTTTGGTGATTCTGAGCTGAATTTTGATGCGTTGCTGGGAAGTGTATTGGTCTTTTCCCACATCGCTGCTTTTTTATCCTCCTCGTCTTTATCGGGAACCTTTAAACATATTTTCATATAAATATACCACATAGATACTGGCACTGCGATTATCTCACTTTTAATACGGGAATAAAGCCAACAATGAAATATGCGAAAAAAATCACCAAAGCATATCTGTTGTTATTGACTTGATATCTCTATTATAAATACATGATACAAGAATTATCATCTAAGCATTCTAAAGATTAACGAGCACATAGTGACAAATTTAAGCGGGTTTTACCAACCCATCCAACATGAAGTTCTAATAAGTTGGTTGGGAATCAATAAGGTGCAGGTAAATGCAATTTTCCCGCATCACATTAATTTTGTTCAATATACTGGGTGTTCCAAAATTGGTGTAAAATATTTTAACAGCGCATTCTACATATAAAATAGACTCTAGTTTCCTTAATAAAAATATGTCGAAAAATGCACCCTAACAGAGTTACAGCCCTTAACAGGTTTCCTCCTGAAGATGGTTTTTAGTCCATATTTCAGAAACAGTTACAGCTCTGTCTTTGAAATTTTGGTATTAGGGTAATTTTAGCATGCGTATTATGTGTCTCAAATTAGAAAATTCAAATTTTAATCAGAGGCGTAACATTTGGGGTGGTAAACGCAACTAAACTGTCATAACATTTTTGTGGGTCCACTTTCAAAGTTTTTTCTTTTAAAATCTGAAAATCTGGATTTTTCTACGTAAAAAACGTACTCTTGATTTGTATCGCTAAGATGCACCGTTTATGAGAAAATTGGTTTTGAAAATCTTTTGTATCATTACTTGCATGATAATAAAATCCGATTGCATGTAAGCCAACTAGAAAAAATACTACATTCATTTGGATTTTATCATCATGCAATAACGCGACAAAATATTTTCAAAGCCAATTTTCTCATAAACAATACAAATCAAGAGTACCTTTTTTACATATAAAAATCCTTCTTCTTCAAAGTGCCGTGACCATTATCGATCGTTGACCATCATGTTGGCTACCATATTCATTATCGTGGTCTTATTGACTGCAGCTCGGAACAGTGAGGTTCCATACCATTGCCTTAAGTTTTTAAGCCACGATGTTCTTCTCCTGCCGGGTCCGCGTTTACCAAGAATTTTCCCTTGCATGATTAAATGTAGAATTTCATATTTTTCGGGATGCCTCATAATATGGCCGAGATATTCCAGTTTGCGGCGTTTAACTGTCTTAATGAGTTCTAAAGTTTTACCTATTCGTGAAAGAACTTCTGTGTTTCTAATTTTATCCGTCCAGCTAATCTTTAGTAGTCGTCTGTATATCCACATCTCGAACGCCTCAAGACGTTTAAGTATTGCTTCAGTGAGCGTCCAAGATTCTGCTCCATATAGCAGGACTGGGAAGACATAGCAGCGTATCATCCTTATTCGAAGGTGGAGGTTAAGGTCATGGCTGCAGAAGATCTTTTTCATTTTGACGAAAGTTGCTCTGGCTCGCTCTATTCGTATTTTTATTTCAACAGATGGGTCCCATTTTTCGTTTATGTTGCTGCCCAGATACGTAAGCTTATCTACTCTTTCCAGTGCTATATTATCGAGAGTGATTCCGTTGTCATCGATGGTGTCCTGTTTGCTGATTATCATGTATTTGGTTTTGTAAAGCTTCGTTGGAGCTGGCAAGAATTAGCGTGTCGTCAGCATATTTGATGTTGTTCACAATTTTGCCGTTTATCTCGATGCCTTCTGTGGAATCCATTAGGGCCTCGTTAAATATTGTCTCCGAATATAGGTTGACAAGTAAAGGTGAAAGAATACAGTCCTGTCTTACGCCTCTTTTTACATTTATCTCTTCTGACAGCTGTTGTTCCAATCATACCGTTGCTGTTTGTTGCCAGTATAAATTATAAATTATTCGTGTGTCTTTATCATCAATACCAGATGCCTTCAGAATATCGAGCATTTTATCATATCGTACCATATCAAAAGCATTTTCAAAGTCTATTGCACATAAATACACCGGGTGGTTGAGGTCTCTACATCTTTGGACCAACACCTGAACACCAACAATGTCTCTCTCGTCCCTAGGCCATTTCGGAAGCCAAACTGGGTACTGGATCTCTTCTAATGTTCTATATATTCTTCCATATATTACCCGCAGGAAGACTTTTAAAACGTGGCTCATTAAGCATTGGTTGCACTTTACTGCTCTGTTTTTCTTCGGAATCATAACAAACGTCGATTCTTTTCGCCAATCTGCTGGTATCATCCCTATCTCATAGATAGTATTAAATAGGTCCGTTAGCGTAGTCAAGCCATGTTCTCCTAGTAGTTTTAATATCTCAACATTTACTTCATCGGGGCCACTGGCTTTTCCATTTTTTGCTAACTTTATAGCATGGGCCACTTCCTCTTTTGTGATTGACGGGCCTACCATTGCTGGGATAACCTGGTGCTCGGATCTGTCATCCTCGAACAGTTCTGAGACGTAGTCCTTCCACATTTGTAGCTGATCATTAATGTCTGTTATCTTTTTTCGTTATGATCTTCTAGGTTTTGTGGTGGGTGTTTCCTTTTGTAACCGACTCCTTCTTTTAGTTTTTTATGTAGGTTAAAATTATCATATTTTTTCTCATATTCTTCTATTACCGAGCATTCTTGTTTGTGGTAGTCCGCTTTTGCTTTTCGTATCCTCTGCCTGATTTCCAGCTGGATTCTTTTGTATTCTCTCTGGTCCGTATTTTTAAATTTTCTTCTGTGGTCCATTAGGGTTAGGATGTCTTTTGTCATCCACTTTTGCTTTTTCTCTCTTTCTTTTTGTTTCAGTTCAGTCTCTTGGATGTTTATCAATATGTTTTTCGTTCCGTTCCAAGTTTCTTCGATGTTGTTTGTTATTGCTTTCATTTCTCGTTCCAGAGTATCTGTTATTTCTTGTCTGATGGTTTCGTTTGATAGCTTTTCCCTGTCCAACGTTGTTCTTTTATTTCCACTTTTAAGTATCTTTTTTAAACGTATTCTTAGTTTCCCAACAAGAAAGTTATGACCCGACGGTAGACGTACTCCTGGGTATGTTTTTGCTGATATTAAGGAGTTCCTGTAACGTTTATTAATGCAAATATAATCAATTTGGTTACGGATCACTCTTCCCGGTGTATCTGCTGGTGATCTCCAAGTATATAAATGTCATTTCGGCAGTTTGAAGTAAGTGTTAGCGATCACAAATTGTTCTTATAGACAGAACGTAGCCATCATATCTCCTCTGCTGTTTCTCGATCCCAGACCATATTTTCCTATCACATCCTCACACTGCCCCTTTCCAATTTTAGCGTTAAAATCGCCTATGATAACTGTGACTTCATGTTTCTTTGTGGATGTTAATAAAAGTTTTAGTTCCTCGTAGAATTTCTCGATAATTTCGTCTTCATAATCTTGAGTTGGTGCATATATTTGTATTACATTTAAGTTGTTTTGATCTTTATCATCATTATTCTATCTGAATGTTGATCGAAAAAAACCCAGATATTCAGATCTTAAGAGAAAAAAATTTAAAGGTGAACCGACAAAAATGTTATAACAGTTTAGTGGCCTTTACCACCCCAAATGTCACGGCTCTGACTAAAATTTGAATTTTCTAATTTGAGAAACATAATCCGCATGCTAAAATTACCCTAATATCAAAATTTCAAAGGTATAGCTGTAACCGTTTCGGAAATATGGATTAAAAACCATCTTCAGGAGGAAACCTGTTAAGGGCCGTAACTCTGTTGGGGTGCATTTTTCAACATGTTTATTAAAGAAACTAGAGGGTATTATATATGTAGAATACGCTGTTAAAATCTCTTACACTAATTTCGGGACACACTGTATATAGCCACATTTTTCGCATTTGAACTCAAAAAATTGAAGACTATAGCTTTACATAATGGTAGATCATTTTACATAATAATAGAAGATACCTAAGTTATTGTAAGCTTATCAGTGACATGTTTTCCATGGAAGGTAGGGAGGCGCAGCTTCCCCTAAGAAAATGCTAAATAACAATATACAGTTACAGACTAATTCAAAGATTTGAACAAACGAGGAGCTACACAGATCGAAGACAATCAAGAAAACTCAAATCTGCTGAAAACGATGTTTGGAGACGCTACATTTTGTTTAAAATACAAATTTGTAGTTAATAGAACAAGCGCAAGTTTGTTTTATATCCATACAAAATGCATTAAAAAGTAGCTATTTTCACCCATATAAAAAAGCTTGAGTCAATTGATATTTAGCAGAAATTCGATATAAGAATAAAAAATAAAATTGTTTGCACATTGTAGGCCTTTATAAACTTACGCAAATATTTTCCCGTGGAAATAATTTTTTTCTGATTCCGAGGAAAGTTTGTGCACTTTAGAGTCGCGGAAATAAGATGCTTGAAAATAATTTTTTACTGTATATTCTAGACGTTTATCTGAACACAAAACACAAAAGGTGTCTCGCGAAAATGCCTTATTTCCATTTTCCAAAGAATTTTTTTTTACTGTATACTAAACGTTTATCTGATCACAAAATTACAAGGAGTTTCCTGCCCAATATGCATTCTTGGTGAAATTTCGATTAACTGAAATCCTATAACTATATTTACAATATATGAGTCGTATAGAAGCAAAACTCGCAATGCCTATTAATTTTTTAGTATAGTTTAAAAGAAAACATTTTCCGGAAAATTATACTTTTTTTTTTTTCATAAACATAATATTTAGGAATTCTAAAATTTATACGAGACAAACTGTATTGCAACACAACCTAACCCAAACTAACTCAAGCCAACCAAAACTAACTCAAACCAACCATTAGCTTCGCGCGCTTTAACTTAGCTCCTCAAAACCAACCCAAAGTAACTGAAACGAACCAATACTAATCCATGTGAAAATAAAAGAAAGCATTTTTGTGAAAAAAAATGTGGATATATACTAGTAATCTCGAATAGAATCTTCCTAAACAACTCTCTTTTTCTAACTGCTTTTTGCTAAAAGAAAGTTAGGCCAAGTTCTAGTTCGGAAATTTGCGAATCCATGATGCAAAAAGGTGATATATGAATTTTTTCAATTCCGTTGTTTTCAAATAAGGATAATTTCAGTTAATCCATATACCTATCGATTTTAGGATGACTAAAACCAGCACTGATTCGAAAATCACACACACACACAATATCCTGACAAAGTTAGCGTGGGGATCGGCATTATTGTCAATGGGTTAATAGAACTAACTGTCTACACACAGCTTATCATTCAAAAAGTGTTGCAGAATGTCAACGACAAATTCTATTCCACTTTAAGACAATATCAGGCTGTTAGACGAGGATTTTAGCAACATTTAATTAGATAATGATTATAGTATCTAAACTAGGATAAAAGTATTGATATTGCTGTCGCCGGCAGGCCAGTTACTATTGCCACTATATTTAAAAATAATAAATATATAAAAGCACCTTTTTCTCGACGGCCGCTCGTCTTCTAGCCAAAGTCTTGGCCATTTCATCCATCATCGAAGCCATACTACCTCCTCCGCCTCTGCCCAGCGTGCCGTAATTGCTGCCACCGCTACTTGTTGACGAACCACTGTTTTCGGTCGGTTGTACAGTATTCTGAAATCGAAAATGGTCGCATCTGTAGGATTATTCACATTTATATTTTTTGTTGTTTTCAAGCAGGTCATCAATGATAAACACATATCTTACTAAGTGTTTCTTTCATGCATAACTGACGGTAAAAGACGTTTTGTTACCAATAGTTCTATCAAATCAGGATTAAATATAAGGATCATTTCTAATAAAAAAAATATGCCTTATCCATCCAGAGCAAAAAAAAACAAAGACATAACTACCGAGGATTATTACGAGTTTTCTTGTACTTATAATATTAATCAAACTAAAGTTAAAAAAAAAAACATGAAACTGCCACCAAACAAATATAAAAGTATCTAAAAATCTATTTATATCCTGATAGCACAGCGAAACGGGTTGGGGCCGTAAAACATCATAAACCATAGGCGCTACAACTTGCGTCTAATTTGGCCTATACAAATAAGTCAATTGTGTTTTTACTATATTATATTTTGGAATTACTAGCTGTAATTATATTGTCATTATACTAAGTTAGTTGTAAATTGTTACCATTATGCTATTATAATCATTAATGGTACCTGATCGCTTTATGGTTATGAACCCGGCCAATTTATACCTGTAAAAATATATTTATGTATACCTGTCAAAAAGGGCATGCATTCAGTATTGTGACTGTTGATTTGCAAACATGGAGATATTTATTCCAAGCAAGATAAAAGGTATTCTTGATTTAAGAGCCAAAACTATACTTTTAAATGTTCATGATTTCTTTGTGCATCAAGATCCCTTGGCTACTGTGAGAATAATTACGAAATGTTCGAATGTTACGAGAGTTGGTGAAGCTACGATTTATAGAGTTCTGAAAGCATAATAAGGAGACATGTGCATGCCTTTTATTTGAAATACCCACTCTCGATAAAATTCAGAAAGTTGTAAATGAAGACGAAAACTTGCTGGTCATGGAAAGAAAGAAACTTTGGACTACTTTAAAGCAAATGAACTTCCCGTGGGAAAAGTGCAACCGGAAGTCTGTACTCATTGACAGAGAAGACATAATTCTTTGGAGGAGGCAATATCTAAGGGAAGTTCGTAAATATGGCCGGGAAGGAAAGTCTATCTTCTACTTAGATGAAACATGACATTCTGTTAAGAAAATCTGGCAAGACAATAACATTAGAAGTCCTCGTGAAGCATTTTTAGAAGGATTATCGATAGGTTTGAAAATTCCTTCCGGGAAAGAACGCAGGCTAATTATAACGCATATTGGGGGACATTCACCTGGGGAGATATCATACAGAATGGATTACTGCAATTTGAATCCAAATCGACCAGGGATTACCATAAATAAATGACGGCTGATGTTTTTGAAGATTAGTTTTCCGCAATGATAACATTACTTCCAGAAAACTCTGTCATAGTTATGGACAACGATAATTATCATTCGAGATTAGTAGAAAAACTGCCAACCGCTTGGAGGAACGGGGACATTATAGGTTGGTTGTCTCAAAAAGATAATTCCTTCGAAAACAGAATGTTGAAAGAGGAGCCGGTACAAATGGTTAGGGAAAGCATATCACAGTTTAAAAAATATGTTACTGACGAAATGGCTAAAGCGCGTGAAATAAATGTGCTTCGGTTGCCATTGTGAATTGAATCCCATCGAACTTCTATGGCCACAAATGAAAGGATTTGTAGCCCCGAACAACACAACGTTTAAGCTAAAAGATGTGCGAGAACTTATGAATATATCTATCACAAATCTCTGCCAAAAACAGGACGAATGCCATAAAGCAAGTCATAAAAGAGGAGCAAAAAATGTGGGATGTCGACAATCTTTTGGAGGAGACAGTAGAACCTCTGCTAATTTCAGTTGGAAATTCTGACGACTCTGACTTCAGTGAGGATGATTTATATTTAAATATTACGTACATATTTAGTTTTGATTATTGTATACTTGACATTAACACTTTTTCTAATTGAAATGTTTTTCTAAACGGGTGACATTGTTCTTGTACTAACCCTGGAATTGATTGCCTTTGGCTCCACAAAAGATTAAATTTGGTTTGAAATGTTATAGAGCCACTATATATATCAATTCCAGGGTAAGAATGAATCCTCCACAACAATATAGAACATATTTACATTGTTTTTGTAGTTATGTTATGGTTTGTAACCTGTTACATTCATTTACCAATATAAACTTTAGATTTCTACTTTAAAGTGGTTTGTTTATTATTTTACTTTGTGTGACAAAATATTTGAATAAAGTCATAAAATAAATTTATTCTAAAACCCTAATACCCCCAAGTCCCCGAAAAATATCTTTATTACCCATTGTTATACTAGCAGACGCCCTGTTGAGACCTCGAACCACTACGAACCCTTACAGGATATCAATACAGAGGATGAGGACACTATAAGTGTAGCGTCTACCTCAGCCTCTGCAGGGATCAAACGAAAGTCGGCAGCTGACAATAAGGGCAAAGCCACCCCTAAGCGAAAAATACAACCCTTACCCTCCGTCGTTATTAAGGGGCGACCGGCTGATCACCGGCAACTAAGAGAAGATCTAAAGGAAATGCGTATTAATAAATACCAATTAAAATATACCAAAAATTCTGTAGTTGTATATTGTGAAAACGCCAACGATCTCCACACGTTAAAGCGCACTCTTGCACAGGAAAGTACGGAATTCCACACCTACGCAGAATCGCAAGAAAAGTCCAGAGCGTTCGTACTACGCGGGCTTGACGGGGAAATTCAAACGCAAGACATCGTGGAAGCTCTTAAAGAAGAGTATAACTTAACCCCCAAGAACATTTACATAATGAGGAAAACAAGAACACCAATGTTCCTAGTAATTCTAGGGACTGATTATACTCTGCGCCGTTTAAATAGTGAAATTAGAACACTTATGTGCGTCAGAGTGACGTGGGAAGCCAGACGCTCCGGGAAAGCAGTTTTGCAATGCAAAAACTGCCAGCAGTACGGCCACGCTAAGTCGTACTGCTGTAGAAAAACTGCCTGCAGCAAGTGTGCAGCATCTCACGACATCACGCAGTGCTCCGCTAACTTCTCAAAATGTGTAAACTGCGGGGGCCACCACCGCTCTATTGACACGGAGTGCCCTGTGTATGTTTACAAATTGAACATTATAGAGACAACAGGGAACAAAGCAAGGCAAACCAAACCTGCCTACAAACCAGCGCCGCCGCCGGCAAACCCGGCCTGGAGGGGCAAAACACCCGGACTAGCAGCAGACGGCCCAAGTAGGGGCCAAGGCCTAAACAATGGCCACCGTGAAGAGGACTACAATGGACAGTTCCCACCCCTGCGTAACAGAAACACACAGAAAAACAATGAAAATCAACCTCAAGCAAACAACAATGTACAGGTTAGTGGCTCTGCACGCGTTGGCTTGAACAGAAATAATCATAACAACAAAAATGTTAACCATGTAAATATTGCTAATACTATGAGTAACCTTAATAACGTTGTAAATAGAATTAATAACCTAGTCAACCTGGACCAACTATTCTTGGCCTTGGATTGTTACTCGAACATGCTGGCAGCGTGTCGAGGCGATAAAGCAGAAATCCTGCAAGCCTCGATACGCTTTTCCTCGTTCGAGTACCAAAGATTTGATATATAATGCTTCTAGTAGCCAGTTGGAATTGTAACAGCATCAGGCCCAAAATGGGCGAATTCCGTAATTTTATGCAAACCTCCAATTTTCAGATTGTTTTTCTCAATGAAACGAGATTAACTCCTAATTTTACTTTTAAGATTAGGAACTATAATATCGAGAGATTTGATAGGCCCGATCGAGCCGGAGGAGGCGTGGCTTGCCTCATACACAGGTCAATCCGCTACCGGCGGGTATATAACGTATGTTCCGTGATAGAACATGTCAGCATTGAACTGGAGAGCGGCCTGCGTGTATGTGGCTGCTACGCCGCTCCGACCCTCCGCCTCACGGCAAACGATATCCTTGCTTTACTACCGCAAAACAGAGTATCCCTGCTAATTGGCGACCTTAACGCCACGCACGCCGATTGGGGCGGCAGAACCAACGGCAGGGGTAGACTACTTAAGGGTATAGTCGAAAATAATCTGGAAATGTCCTATCATAGAACTCCAAATCCCACTTATCTTCGCAATGGCTCATTCCTGGATGTTGCTATTACTCGGGGAGCGGTAAGAACTACTCAATTACAGGAAATAAACACCCTAAACTCGGATCACCTTCCGATCAAGACTGGCCTGTACTGTAGGGTCCCTACTTCGAGCGACACCGTCGTTTCGTACAGGGGCCTTGATTGGAGAGAGTTCCGAGCTAGGCTAAACGAGTTAACTGTCGTCCCCGGGCAAATAGAGTCAATCCAGGAACTTGAGAATGAAGTTGAAAAGCTTACAACTAATATCCAGCGCATCCGTGATGCTATGTGCCCTAGGGTTACCATCCACCCTAGGACAGAAACCCTACCCGAACCTATCCTTGAACTTATAGCTTTCAGAAACCGATTTCGACGCCGATGGCAGAGAAACCGGACACAAATGGGATCCGCTCGCATCAATGCGCTGACGGAGGAAATAAGGGTTAAAATCCGGGAATATAGAAGCCAGACATGGCTTGAATATATTAATTCTGTCAGCAGGGATGATGGCTCGCTGTGGAAGCTCGCCAGGCGTGTCCGCGGAGTTAGTACGCGAATTCCGGCGATTAAATATCGTAATTCAGACATCGTAAGCGATCTGGGAAAAGCGGAGGCCTTCGCTGACTACCTGGAGGGCGTCTGCAGCGAGTCGCCTGACACCCTTCCTGAGCAGGCACATTATAGCTCTGTTGTTAGCGTTTTTAAACAACAGAAGTATCCCATCCCTCCGTCAGTTTACGATAAGTTGAGAGTCACTCCGGCGGATATCCGCAAAGCTCTCTGTCGTTTGCCGAGAAATAAAGCTCCTGGCCCGGACAACATTCCGAACTTAGTCCTGAAAAACTTGCCTAAGAAGTCAATCATCCATCTTATGCATATAATTAACGCGGCAATCAGGCTGCAACATTTCCCGAAATCCTGGAAAGCAGCGTGCGTCATACACATCCCTAAACCAGGGAAGGATCTCGCACTGCCTTCGTCATATCGGCCGATCTCTCTGCTGAATACCCTCGGAAAGGTGGCTGAAAGGCTAATCTTGCCGGGGATCAGCGGGGAGGTCGACAGACTCAACATCCTGCCCCCTGAGCAATTCGGTTTTCGCGGCCGGCATGGCACTGTCATGTTAGCCGCGAAGATCGCTACCGATGTATATGAGAGCTTCAGTGCGAGACAGTCAGTGGCACTACTGCTACTAGACATCGAGAAGGCGTTCGACAAGGTGTGGCACGCGGGGTTACTTTATAAACTTCTAGCGAAGCACAACCTTCCGCTCCACATAGTATCCCTGATCGCGTCATACCTTGTCGAGCGCACTTTCGTTACTAGAGTGGAAAAACACACTTCCGCAAGTAGAAGCCTGCTTGCAGGGGTGCCACAGGGCACAGTATGGTCGCCGCTGCTGTTCAATCTTTTTATTGCAGATATTCCGTCTCATCCCCAAACCAATAAAGCCCTATTTGCCGACGACACGGCAATTTACTCCTCGCATCCTATAGCGGAAGTGGCGAAGTCAAAACTAAGCGAGCATATCAATGCGCTCGTTCCTTATTACGAGAGGTGGAAGATTTCCCTAAATGCGAAAAAGACCGACCTTATTGTAATTACACGCAAACCTCTCGTAGTGGGTAACACGCAAATAAATCCAAAAACGCAAGTAAAATATCTCGGTATCACGCTAGACACTAAACTGAATTTTAGCCGGCACATCTCGGCAATTGTTAACAAAAATGAAGGCATCAAGAAAGGACTAGGCTTGTTGGTAGCGAGCAGGTCTTACCTGAGCCCTGCCAATAAGCTTATCCTCTACAAATCAATTGTAAGGCCAGCACTGCTGCACGCTGCTCCGGTATGGTGCTCGGTGGCTCGTACGCATAAACGTAAACTACAGGTCATACAAAACTGCTACCTGAGGGCGGCGTTCTCCTTGACACGACGTGATCACGTCAGAATTGAAGACCTGCACGCGTGGTCAGGCGTTGAATACGTCGAGGAACACATCGACGGCCTCGCGTGTAGGTTCTTTGAGAACCAAATCAAGGGATCGCCGCTCACTGCTAATGTCGCGGACAAGCGCTGCGACCCCGAGCGCCCTATCCGACACGGTACCATATACCGAGAGCTAACCTTATTCTATAAGCAGCTAAGGCCTCCATAAACCTAATATCTTGTTAACATTAATTATTGCCAAAATCCCAGTAATTTTACCTTTTTAAGTTACTAAATCTATATCTTTTGAAAAAAAAAAACATGAAAACCCAAGGATCAGGAGAGCAGGAGCACTTTACCTTCGGGCAAGTGTTAGTCCTGCTGCCTGCCCAGCCAACCACCGTGTTCGGACACGGGGGGCGGGGCTTGCTAAAGGTGCTGCTAGTAGAATAAATACGCAGTTGCGCCCATCGCATATACACTTGACTTCCAACCACTGAAGCATCCGTGACTCCGCAGCCTGACCCGTGGGGCTCGACCTATTCAACCTGAAGTTATTACAATACCGGAGCAGACTTACGCTGCTAAGTCTTCACCTAGTATATTGTACATTGTATATAGTAGTTAAGTCTATGATGTATATATTGTGATGTCTTTTTAACATATGAGCTCCTGCTTCCTGAGAGCAGTTCAAACAAGGTTTTTCACTGCTTTTCCTTGTATAATCTTCCTGGGAATAACATTACTTAACAAATCAAGTATTCTAATCTAATATAGCTCCGGCCAACAACTAACTTGTAAAGATATTGAAGGGGTTTCCCAAGTAATACTCAAGCCAACCGTAGCACAGCTGCGCCTAACTAATTAGGTAGGCTAACAACAGCCCCCTAAGGGCGCGTACCCTGTTGGCCACGGTGCTGATCGAACAACACCAGGCGAAACAACAGGCCCTAGTTATACTAGTACTAATGACGTGTTAATATTAGGTTATGCTGTTACAAAAATGTTAATATTGAAATACAATGTATGATGATGATGATGACTAGCAGACGCCCAATTAAATGGTGCGATGACACATAATTTTAAATAATATTACAAATATGTTACCAAATAATTATTCTTCTCTTCACATTATTTAATTAGCTTTATGATTTTTGCACCCTAATTCGAAGAATTAATTTTTGTACTGAATTTCGTAATATTTTAAAAAGTTGTATCAAAGTACAGATTTTTTTTTGGTGCTGAATTCAGTACAATCGTACTGAAACGGCAACACTTCGCGCGCCGAGGCAATAAATATTTCCCGGGATGTTTTTTTCCATTACACGCGATGTCTAGTCATAGCTAGTTAGCGCTTCTATTATTCTAGAAGGCAAATCGCGCCGCGCGCCGCCGCCGCCGCCATTTAATATTATGTGCTTCAGTTTTTGGTGTATTAGTTGCATTAAATTATAAATGAGAAAATCATAACGGAGGTAGGTGTTCTATTAATAATTAATTTATTATATCAGATAATGCCAATTTTTGTCAAAAAGAAATTATTTTTGAATTTATGTCATTAAATAGGGTATAAAAAGTTAAGGTAGAAACATAGAAACCAATTTTTTCTACGTCAACAACGCTGTATAACCTCTTAAAATCGAAAAAAAGACGGAGGTCGTAGAATAAAGGGCCCATAACTTTGTAACCGTTTGATCAATTTTAAAAATTGAAACCTCAAAATGTAGGAATTAAAAAGACCATTTAAACGAGATATCATTTAACACCCCCTTGTCATTTAACAATTTAGGGTTGCTGTCACCCCCTCTTAGAGGGCAGCAGGTATCAAGATGACCTTGTTATTAATTAATGTCCCCCCTCGAAAACAAAATCGGCGCGGCGGGTCTGAGAGATTCTCAAAAAAAATTAATAGCAACTGCAGATCCAATTTTCACATTCATTTTAATAAATAAATTTCTACATATGAAAAAAAATTACCTCTTATAAGTAAATGTTTTATAAATTTGTTCTGAAACTTAAAAGAAATGCTTGGCGAAACTGCAGTGCAGCAATATGAAAAAAAATTAGAACGAAACATGGCCGATAATTGCGTTTTTTGCATTAAGCAGTAATTTTAGTAAAGTAAAATTAAAACACTTTGTAAGTAAAGATTTAATTTTTAGACAGCATGGATAAAGAGATTCGGATTGAAGCTTTAACTAGGACAAAAGGAAAAGTAAAAGGAGGGGCAGAAAAGGAGATAGAAAAAAGAAAAAGGCTTCTTCAACAAAGTGCCGAAGGTTGCTTAAAAATCTACGAATTATTTGACCCGAAAAAAATTAAGACTATTCCAGATACATTTCAGGAAGGGATTTCAAGTGAAGTTTCAAGTGTGCATAAACATGAGGCCCATGAGGACGCTGAGGAAGAGTAACAAGACTTAGAAGAAACAACTGAAAAACAAGTTCCTTCCACTAGTTGTAATGAAGGTGATATTGCTGCTGCTTGCATCAAGGCTACAGATAAGGAAAATACTGTAACAAACGAACAAGAAACTGAAACTGAAAATTCATTCCTTTTTACAAAACCTAATGATAAAGAATTGGAATTATTTTTAAAGGGTCATCCCGTTCAATCAACATCATATTATGGCGGTTCTAAAATGTATAATACGAACTTATTATACTATAGGAAATCGGGTTCTAAAAGAACATGGATTAGTTACCAGAAATGTAGAGATTAATTTTTTTGTTGGATATGTTTGGCATTTTCTAATGAGTCACAATATTTGCTAGTGGTGTAAATTATTCTATAGAGCACGTATACACGAGATTAGATGAGCACGAGTTAAGCAAGTATAGCAAGAAAAAGGATATACATTGTCTATTTTCAACTGCGGCTTCCGAAAGAAGACAAAAAATTGAGGAAATAGGCAAGTGTTATATAGAATTATTGAGACAATAAAATTAATGGGTAAAATGGGTTTAAGTTACAGGGGAGATACTAAAAATGAGTCAGCATTTACTTTTTTAAAACAAGATATTGATCATGGTAATTTTCTAGAAATTATTTTATTTCTTTCCAAATTTGATCCTCCGTTGCGCACACATATTGAGAAATGTGCCAAAAAGAGTTAACAACTTCGTAATAATTACACTCAAGCTCATAATTTAAAAAAATATAGGTAGGGGCAATTTTGTGACATCTTTATCAAAAAATACTTTAAACTCTATAATAAGAGGTCTATCAAAACTTATCAAATTGAAAATTGCTGAACAAGCCAAAAGTGCTAAAATCTACTCACTACAAATTGACACAACACAAGACATAAATGATGTAGATTAGTGTTCTATTATTTGTAGATATGTAGCTGAAAATAAAGTTAACGAGCGATTAATTGGGCTGATTAACGGCACTTCTAGTAAGGGTAAAGATCTTTATGAAATTGTTGCGAACTCTCTAAAAGAACTGGGTTTAAAAATATCAGATTGTGTTGGAAATACTACGGATGGGGCTGCAAATATGCAAGGCCAATATAATGGCTTTACGGCATGGCTCTCTTAAGACCCACCGAGTCAAATCCACGTTTGGTGTTATGCACATGTTTTAAACTTAATTTTGTCCGACATTACTAAACTTACGGTTCCTGGAATTTCATTGTTTGGATTAATAAATAAAATAAATATGAAAGCCCGAGGAGAGGGCCGGTAATCCCATTTGACGCCCAGACCGATTTTCAGACCCAGTATGTTAGAACTAGTTGTGATTTGCAAGGTTGGTCCTTGGAAACTAGGGATTGCATAAGTTTTTCACATTTGACAAGGAACAGGAACGATAAGTACATACGGACCTTTATTATTTAAATCTTTTTCTCCATTGTAATCCGAAATATTTGAATAAAAACTTAAGAAAAATTTATTATGTATCCAAGTATTTCATTTGGAGTTGGCCCAAGATGTGACATGGATTTTTTTCTTAATATAAACAGCTATTAAATCTTTTGACACATTTCTGATGATACAAGCAAACAAGTGAAACAATAAAAGAAAAATAATTTTCTACGAGCTATTTTTAATTTAAGCAATATATGATGAAAGTAAAATTAACACATTGTATAGGGCGATGGCTTCCTCGTTCAACTTTTTTGTTTTTGAGACTAGGAAAAGGTGTAGGGATTTATGTAACCTGTTTGCAACGTATATTTTCGTATACACAGTGTTGTCGAGTGACAGGTTAAAGTAATATATTTTTCAATGGTGCATCCTGTATAATAATGGCACACCTTATACACTACCAGCTACTCATCTCTATCGAAATCGGAAAGTTGAAGTGTCGGGCATTGCGCCTACCTGACAGTGCCCTGAGCGGTTCAGTTCCACGGTCTCGTGACTTTTCAGGCAATGTAATGACACGAAGCGAACTGAATTTAAAATGAATATTCGCTTCAAAATCCATGACAAATTCGTCCGAAGCTGCGGCGATCGCCCTAAAAAGACCGGAAATTTCGGATTTGAATACAATTTTGCCATTTAAACTCGTTTTTAAACAGATTTTAGATGATAAAACATCATCTTTTAAATTAAACAAACTGTCAAAAGTATTATTCAGATGCCCAGACGTTTAAAACAATATTAAATCATGGCCCTCTTCTAGAATTTTCACTTGACTTTCCCAAATCAAAGGATGCCGCCGCAAGATGAGTAGGTGGTTATTGAATAACCTGTGATAATGGCTTTTTAGATTCCACCTTAAATTCTGAACATAAATACGTATATAAAACCATGTGCCTAACTTAAACCGTTTTCGACTTATTAACGTTTGAAATATTGTTTAAAATAATTCATATTATTAAGTTTTAAGATACAACATAGCATTGCTAATCTGACTTTATATTAAAACAATAATAAGTTTTAAATCGATAGACTCTACATAGTAGACAATGTATTTCATTGCATACTATGTGCAGTAGAGTCTATCGATTTAAAACTTATTATGGTTTTAACATTTTTTAAAACATATTCAAACAGGTTTGACAAATTATAATTCATTTAAAATACAATGTAATAATAAAAGGTGATTTTAATGTTAATTTTTTTATATCACATGATGAAAAAGCACATATACTGGTGGATTTAAGTGAATCACATGGGCTAACTAAAATGATTATGACTCCAATACCCGAAAATTCATGATAATACTTCTGCAAATGTTGCATGTATAATTGACCCTGACCTTTCCGACCATCTAACAATAGTGGCGGAGCTTCTATGTGTGCGAGAAATTAATGCTGTTGTCTGTTGTGTCCGCCCACAGATCACGCTTTTGCACCAACTTGTTAAGTCATATTGATTGGGATTTTGTTGCATCTGATTGTTTAACAACGGAAGAAAAATTTACTTTGTTTCTACAATTTATCAAAAATAATATTGGCACAACCTTTCAAGAAATTGAAAATTGCAGCACTCATCTTCACCTCTCTCTCCGATGACACTGCCCCCGCACCTTTTGACGTCTGTTGCACAAATATGATTTAAGCAGAGTCAGGGGTGGTTTTTGCATTGGTCATTTCATAACAACACAGTATTTTAAAAATCCCATAAATAACATAAAGATATAGAGTCTTGCCGGTTGTCGGTGCACCGGCTGGTCGATCGGTGTGCGATATCCAAATAGAACGAGATAAGGTTTCGCGAATGTTTGTAGTTAGAAAGTGAGGTTTGAACAATGTGTGAAACAAACGATGCTTCTATTTGCAACTATCCTATTTTAATGATCATTTTGTACAGTGCATTTAGCTGCACAAAGATCAACCACGCACATTCCAAGTGTTGCCAAAAAGCGTCAAAGTAGTCCATAGGAGATCTATAAACACTAGCAACATACAAATTACAGGACCTTACAAAAATACAGCTCAGTTCTGTACATTTTTCCTAATTTGTAGCTAATAGAGGCATAAAACTATAATAAAATTTTTTGTTTAGTAGTATCCACTCGCCTTAGTTATATAGTTACACATCAAATACCCATTTAAACTAAAATAATTGATTTCTTCCCTCTTCAACCAATGTTCAGCTAGAAAGACAAATGTAATATTCTTGTCAGCCAAAAAAGCTTCCAGTTCACTAACCCTATTCCTCACTGATCTAACATTACAATGAAGAATACTTATGTTACATTTTGTTTTGACTTAGCTTCTATATTTTCCATAGGTACCTGTTCTTTCGGTTTCACTTTAAAAGTGAACTCCCGTTGTTCAGGCGGCGTTGTATGGTGTGAAAGTGGTTAAACCTAACTCCCTCAGATTACAGCCGAGAGTCCAGGATTAGCTTGGTTGCCTCCTTAGAGACACCCAGGTTGAAAAAGATTATTTGTTCAGATTTCGTCACCATCTTTTTGCATGTGCATCCTTTTACATTATTATCTTCTAAGAATTGTATGATTTCCTTTATATCTGTATCTGGGGCCAGACCAGACACAGACACAAACTGCTTCTCTCTGGACAAGGTGGATAATTCCACTGTTTTTGCTTGTTGAAATCAATGGTTGTGACCTCCCGCTGGTGGTTTTCTGAAGGAATTGCCGTTTATTATTTGGCTTTTTTTCACTACTGCAGTCCATTCTTCGCTCGTTTTCCCAATGTCTGCAATTCACTCTTCATTTTTGTTTTGGGTACAAACGAAAACGTCATTATCAATATTGCCACATTCCGCCTAGTCCTTGTTAGCACTGCCTTTGACACTGACACCCTGACTTTGTCGGTATTGTTGTCTCCTGAAATACCTTGTGAACCCATCTGGCTTTTGCTACGGCGGGTGGTACTATTGCCACATAATCGTCGTCGGGCGATGTAATGCCGATATAGATAGTACAACACGTTTCTGTGGCGTGTTCCTCCGTCTTTGTCGAGAGCTTATATGGCTTTGTCCTTGGAATCGTTTTCTTCGCTGTTGCCACCTCTTCCGTCGATTTCTCCGAAATTCGCTTTCGAATTCGATTTTGCTTTCCACTTAATTTTCAAGAAAACTGACTTTTTGTTTAAGCAAAACGCTTTCCTTTTCGAGGTCCACTTTGTTTTGTTGAATATACTCGACCCAAGCACACAACTTCCGTCTGGTTAGACACCCTCATAGTTTTGCGATCTAATTGTTTATGCACGCAAACTGCTGATTTTGCCTTCGCAGCCTGTATTAAACACACAGTCACTTCAAATACAGTTTTTCGGTAATAAACACACTTATTTACCGGTACTTTCTGCTCAGGTTCAACGGGACTTTCGTTCCCGGCCATGTTAGCAGAATAAGCAATTGGACATCACCCGAATCTGTTTTCCGATAGATTGAAAAGGTTTTATGGCTTTGGGACTTAACTAGACCAATGTACTATAAGTATCTTATATTAATTACCTTATTATTCCTCTTAAGTTTCGCATTCTGTAACTGTGCCGCTAGCGAGTTTACTTCCCCACCATCACTGCTTTGACTTCTCGACATGTTCATCGGTGGTGGTGGTGGAGGTGGTGGAGCGGCAGCAGCTACTGGCGGCGCCGTTGGACCTGGAGGGGGTGGAGGAGCTGGCGGGGCGCTTACCTATAGTAAAAACAGATTCAGATATTGCACTAAAACATTAAAATAGACGATTCTCACATCTAGGGGCTTTCTAAGACATCAAAGTGTATTAGTAGTTATGTGATGGCCAAAAATAGGTTATAGAGAAGAGATAAACATTTTACCAGGTCTCCTAATAGGATTAGAATATCTTTTAATCGATTGTTTTATAGTCGAAACGCCGAATATTATTATAGCCTAATTTTTCTAATACATTACCTGAATGCATAAAGAATTTTGAATCTAGGTAATTTAAGTCTAGGAACAAAACCATACTTCTGATTCGTTGGATGACTTTGTACTTCTCTGGCGTCATATTCTTTATTTACTAATTTAAGCTAAATGTACGTACTTTTAAATTTACTTTACTCCTTTGATGTGTGCACAACATGTCTTGTTTCTAACACAAATAAAAATTTTAACTTGGCATATTTACACTTTTCATACCGTTCTAGTATGTCCACCCGGTCCTCCTTGAGGGGGTGAAACAGGGCTATGGGCTGCCATAGGCATCGCAGGGGGTGCTGGCACATTGTTTTGTGGCGTCATTGGAGATGTGGGCTGGGGAGAGCTCAAAACGGCGGATATCCTTCGTTCCTAAAATTAATTTTCATTAAGTACATTTTACATTGATTAAACCCTTGTTATTATTGTAAATACCCGAATTTCAAATCATGTGTCAGTGTATAAAAACTGGTTAAAATAGTTATTTTCCTAACAAGTGCGGAAAGTGGTACTTTTCCGCACGCGACTGCAGTTGGCCGAATGACGCGTAGCGGAGTTCGGCCAGTAGTCGAGTGTGGGAAAAACACTTTCCGCAAGAGTTAGGAACAAAATTTTTTCTACGAGCGTTTAAAAAACTACCAAATATATTAAGTAAGTTTATTAAAATGTTTAACAATTTTATTATCAAATACAAAACTAATAATTAAGTATATCTATCGCTTATTATTCAGAATCTATATATTGAATGTACAAAAGCTGGTGGCATTGTGCAAATTAATGGCTGATGATAACAGATTTCTTGCGGTGGTGGAAGCCGCTGGTAATTCTACCCCTTCATTCTCTATAGTAACGGTCATCGGTAAACGTGACCAGAAAGTATTCGGTTTTCAGGTTTTGGATAGACTAATAAAATAAGCTAAAAACACTTCTTCTTTTAAGCTATTTACATTTTTTTCTTGACACCAACTCGTAAAAATTTTGTATTCTTTTTTGTACCTGTTTGCTGATTTTTCCGGTAGCAGATCAAGATTCTTGACGGTGTCGAGAATAGATGGGGGTAGTGCTTCGTCAGATGATGCCATTTTAATCACTGAATTGTAAAAATAATCGTGGGTAGACGCGTTGAAATATTGAAGTCTATGACGTGCTTTTTGACAATGATTGCTTTATTTGAGGTGGTTGATATGTGTTTAAAATGATAACACCTTTATTAATATGAACCTATCAATGTCGCATAACAGGTATTTAAAAGCATAACTAATAATAATATAAGTCCAGTGCGGAAAAGTAGTGCGGAAATAGTTATTTGTGTATTTAGAGCGCAAAGTAACGGATTGCCGCTTGAGAAAGAATATTAATGCGCGACGCGTAGCGGAGCGCAGTAATCTTTCGAAAACGGCAATCTTACTTTGCGGTCGAAAAACACACAGAACTTTTTCTACAGCCGTATTTTTTTAAAATAAATCCACATTTTTCTCTATACATTCTGAAATTTGCGAATGACTGTCAGTTTTGACATATTATGTTCGGGCTTCGGGCATATTTAGAACAAGATTGTCAGCAACAAACTGTAACAAACGCACGACTGTCATTTATTTATCTTCGGTTTCCATGACCATTCAGCACACTAGACGGAAAAAGTGAGAATTTCCTTTTCCATGTTCGCGCTAGAGCGCAAAATAAGGATCCACGGCATTAGTCGATTTTGCGATTTCATTTGAATTTAGTATTTAGTTATTTTGCGCGCGGCTGTAGAAAAAGTACTTTTCCGCACTAGTGCGGAAAAGTGGCACTTTCTAAACTAAATTGAGTGCGAAAAAGTGAACTTTTCCGCACGCAAGTAGAAAAAGGCGTTTTTGCCATCGTTTTTAATTTGTTGTAAATTTTTACAAAAGGTTTTGAATGAATGAATCTATTAAGATACAGATTTTTCATTGATAGGAGTTTATCTCAATCAAAATACAACACAACAGCAATATTAGTTCATATCAAAGATTGTCATAACCATGATATTTTAAAGCAAATTTATCAATTTTGATACTTCAGAGTTCCTGTTTGTCTGTTTATTTATTTATTTATAAAATTCATGGGTTACTCCTCTTTTCTACAAACATAATATTATAATATTAAATCTAATAAATCTACAAGGTGACAATAACAACCAATGCATTTCTAATACTACATACTAATATTAAACGTCTAACAGTACCTACTTTAAATTTATATATTTAAACTGTCTTTTAAAGCCACCAAAAATCTCTACATCTAGTTCAGTAAGCAATCGAAACGGTCTGTCAACAGGGGAGTGCCGGCTATATTTGTAGTGTGAAAAGGAACGGAGAAGAGACCGAAGTTACGCAAATCACGATTTGAAACATTTAGATTCATCTTGGATCATTTAGCTTAGCATATTAAGTAATTTATAGACAAAGCACAAATCAAACTGCAGGCGTCTCATCTCAAGGGCCTCCAATCAATTTCTCTCAATCTGAGGATCATCTCAGACCTGTGGCAGTCATCAAAGTTTACTTCCATTTTAAAAGCAGTGCATGGCAGGAACTTATTCTGTACCCTTTCCAATGAGTCAATATATGTCCGATACTCGGGTGACCAAACAATTGTAGAATATTCCAGGTTGGATCTCACGAGTGAAACATAAAGGATCTTAGCTGTGTTTACAGAAAGTTCACTATAATTTCTCGACACAAACCGCAGAATGTTTAAACCTCTTAGGCATGCTCTGCAAAACATAGCTCTTCATCAAACCACATTCCAAGATCCCTGACTACCGCCACACATTTTAGACTCTTGTTATTAATTTTATATCCGGTATTGAACTTTTTAGAGCCTTTGAAAATACTCATGTAACAGCACGTATTCACGTTCAACATTAGATTATTGGTCTGTGATCAATCCCAAAGAGTACTCAAGCCATACTGGAGCCCCACTGATCAATCGTCCTGTACATCTTGAGACGGCAACTGACCGTCGAGTGTTGAAATATATATTCTTGCAATATCGCTGACAGAGACTGAAGAGCGAATGGGCACAATGTGAACCTACTCTCCAGAAAACTTTTCAACCATGCAATGATTGATGAATTAAACCCCATAGTCTCGAGCTGTGCCAATAACAACACAAAATTCGCCTCGTCGAAAGCCTTCGAGAAAACGGTATAGACGGAGTCAATCTGAAATGTTCTCTCGAAAGACTCAATCAAGTTTACTTTATACATCACCAGATTATCAGTAGTTGATCTGCTTCTTGCGAAGCCAAACTGACTCTCACTAATCATCCCTCTATACCTCCAAGCAAGTTGATCATAAACCATTCTACCAAACAGCTTCGCACTGCTGTTTTGCAAACACCATGATGATTACTAATATCATTGAGATTACCGAACTTAAATATTGGAGTAATGAACCTATGCTTCCAAATGGCAGGGAAGGTATGCGTTCTCAGAAATAGGTTAAATAATATTTGTAATTGTTTAGTTAGGGTAAAAACACATTGCTTCAGAAAAATATTCGGAATATAATAATCATGATAATTGCCAAGATAAATGTTTTCATTGTCAATCAAATAATCAATCATAAATCCAACTCCAAAGATTGTTCAGAATATAATACTAAGATGGCGTCGACTGAAGCGGACGTTGAATCTGACGCGGAAAAGAAAAGTAATTATAGAGGCAGAAAAAATAGTGAAATAGTCGAGAAAAGTAGTGAAAATGAAGATTTAGACTCAAAAATATCACCAGAGGTGAAATACTGTGGAAAATCGTGCAAAGTACTCGTGTGTAGTAAATTGTTATGGTATCCATCATGTAAGCTGTGCATCACGTTCGAAAAAATTCCATAGATTGGACAATAATAAAATTATTTGTTGTGAAATGAAGTCAATTGATGAAAACGAAAAAGACATCAGTAAGTTACACCTGGAACTAAATCTATTAAAAAGGTTAATCAGCGAAATGGAGGATAAAACTTATATATTCAAACAAAACAATGGTCTTTTATTAGATAGAATCTAAACAATTTTACTAAAAAAAAGTGGTGAAAAAACACAAACAAAACAGGGCCACGGCAACAGTGTCGAAAAGCATGGAGATGATAACATTGGAAACGATGGGACGTCAAGCGTTTCCGATGTTGCAACCGGAGAGCATCTGGTAGTGCCGCAGGAGGTCTCTGTCAGTGTTGGGGAAGTATCCATCCCGAGCTACTCCGACATGATGAAACGATCAGAGCAGATGAGCAAACAAGTCGAAGGCACCTCGAAACCTGGCGTTGACAGCCGCGATACAACAGATCATAAGTGATATAGAAATATAAACACAATAAACAGTAAAAGTTCGACTTCAAAATATGAGACTAATAGACAAAATAACCCACGATTTTGCCAGCATCAGTATCCAACTAGTCAGAGATCTTACTACAATAGGCAACAGTCTCTGCCTAATTCTGCCGCCGACACAGACAATGAGGATCATTTTTCTTACCCTAAAAGGAGGGGTTTTCAAAAAAGACTTGGTCAAGCAAAAGCAACTACAGAAGATAACAATAATTTTATTGGAGCAGAAAGGAGATTATGAATCTATATAAACAGGATCAAGAGGTCAGCAGATGAAAACATGGTTCACAACTACATACAAAGTAAGGGCAATTTTGATCCCGCAGAACTCCTAGTCAAAGAAATATCATCAAACCCACAACATTTGAAGAGGTTTTTGGTAGTTGCCCCAATGTCTAAAAAACAAGAATTATATGAACCAATTTTCTGGCCCCAGAACATCGGGATCAAGCGTTTCAATTTTGAAAGACATAAGGAGTTCCTAGCAGAGTCCAGGTTTTTTCAGTAAATCAAAATAAAACTAACTGTCGTCCAAACACATGTGTAGAAGTTAATATTTCAACCACTTATGTAAAGTTAATTGAAAACCCTGGAGTTTCAAATTTCAACATACTCTCAATAAACACACAATCTCTAAAATATAAGCTGTTACAAATAGAAGGTAATCAGTTCAAATATATGATTCTCTCTGTTTCAGTGAGCATTGGATGACACAAAATGAAATAAATCAATTTTGTATATCAAACTACACAGTAAAATCATACTTTACACGCAGGTACCATCGGCATGGAGGTGTGGCAATAGCTATAATTGATTATTTAGCTGAACATTTTTTCTCTAGAGATGATCTAACAAATCTATCATCTGAGATGGATTGTGAGATATGCGCAATACAATCAGACATTTTAAAAATTTTAGTAATAAATGTTTACAGGCCCCCAACAGGTAACTATAATGTTTTTTTAAATACTCTCAAGGTAATTCTGGATACTGAGACTCGACTCAGTTATGCACTTTTTATAATTGGGGATTTTAATATAATTTTTTTAAATAATAATACTCAACTGTTGGTTTTTGAGGATCTCATTCACTCGTATGGTTTAAATGATCTAATAAAAGAAAATACACGAGGCAATGCATGCATAGACAATGTGTTAACTAATGTGTATGAATGTGAAGGTCATGTTGTGGATGTGGGTTTCTCTGATCACCTGGCAGTTGTTGCCGAATTTAAAGTGTCACCACCACAAAAGGAACCAATAGTAAGTACTAAATATAGACCAATAACAATAAAAGGACTTTCCCACTTTAGGCATTTAGTAAGTAATATATGTTGGGATTTTGTATCAAACAATAACATAAATACAGATATTAAATTCAAAATGTTTTTATCATTCTTAAAGAACTGTGCTGACTTGGCATTTGCAGAAAAATCCTTTGTCCACAAAAAAGATAAACCTATAGTCTCCTGGTTTGATGATCAGCTCAAAGCTAAACGGGAGGTACCACATTTTTACAGGGAGTTAGCACGTGTCTATAATCCAGATTACACCAAATCACTGCTAAAAAAGTACACAAATTACTATCGCTCAGAACTAAAAAATGCAAAAAAACAAGCAAATGAAAATTATCTAAATGATCACAACTACAGCCCTAAAGCTGTCTGGGACATAGTAAAAAGTTGTACTCCACTTGGAAATCAAAAGTCGCCCACAGATTACAAATTAGAACCAAACCTGGTAAACCAGTTTTTTGTAGAGATCCCCGGTAAACTAGTAGAACACCTTCCTAATTGTGATACATCATCGGAAGACTTCATTAAGCTTTATGTAAATTCAAATTCAGCTAACTAAACAATCTAACCTTTACTATATCAAATGTTACATTTAATGAGATCAGAGATTTAATTAAAGGTCTTAAAAACAAAAACAGCCGTGACTATTTTGGTCTTAATAGTAAAATTATTAAGTGTTCTAAATGAAATAGTTTATCCCCTTACCAAACTTACAAATCTGTCGATTAGAGACGCAGTTCATCCATCAGTGTTAAAGATAGCCACGGCAGCGCCAATTCACAAGAAAGGGCCCAGTGATCAACTAGATAACTACAGACCAATCTCCATTGTGCCAATAATCTCAATGATATTTGAAAAAGCCTCAAAAAATAGAATCACTTCTTTTTTTTGAAAACTACGCTTTATTTAATTATTGTAATCCATTTGGATTTAGAACTTCACACTCAACAACAATGGCTATAAATAAATTGGTAGAACTGGTAAACGGAGGATATGATCATGGGGAGTACGTGGGGGCTCTGTTTTGCGACCTCAGTAAGGCCTTTGATTGTGTCTCCTTCAGGCTTCTAGTGAACAAATTAGAACATTATAAATTTGATAGAAATAGCAGAAATTTAATATCGTTATACCTTAGTAATAGAAAACAAATAGTCGACCTAAACGGTAAACTGTCAGATTTGGCAGATGTAGTCTTCGGCGTGCCGCAGGGTTCGGTGCTGGGGCCGCTGCTCTTTTTGATTTATATAAACGATCTCGAAAGTTGCGACCCCGGTGCTGAGTTTGTGTTATTCGCCGACGACACAAATGTTCTTAAAAGAGGAAAAGAACCTGACGAAGTCAAAGCAGATATGAGGGAGACACAATCTAGGGTCACCAAATGGTTCTCGGGGAATAAATTAAATCTGAATCAGTCCAAATAGAAATCATTTATTTTTCGTTGAGACCCCTCAGGGACTTAAATTCTTCTGAATCGGTTCGTTTTTTGGGTGTCCAGATTGATCCAAAAATGAACTGAAATATCCATATTGATAAGTTGTGCAATAAAGTGGCATCTGGGCTATTTGCACTGAGAAACTTGGTGAATATGGTGTCCGAAAGGGTTGCGCGATCAGCTTACTATGCATGCATTGAATCCCGGATAAGTTATGCGTTACTTGCATGGGGACATGCCCCTAACACTAAACGAGTCTTCGGGCTCCAAAGAAAAGCCATACGAATAATGGCAAAAATTCATTATCAAGCAGACTGCAAACAGTGCTTTATTGACTTTAAGATTCTAACAGTCCCATGTCTCTACATTTATCAATGTCTGATGTATATGAAGGAAAAAGTACCAAACTATGCAACACATGAAAACGTTCACGAATACTTTACTCGGAATAGACAATTAATTTATACAAACTATCATAGAATTCATAAAATTAAAACTGGCATATCTTTCTACGCACCTAAATTCTATAACCTATTACCGCTCTCAGTCAAAATGCTACCTGCTGTAAAATTTAAAACAGTAGTAAAAAGTTATTTAATTGGTAAATGCTTTTATTCCACTGATGAATATAATTCTAATAATTTCTCAGACATTGTATTGTGATAAAAAGTGAATTGTCATGTGAATTGTAAATAGCATGTATGTATTTGTTTTCATATTATAGTAATCTTAAACTGTATGTTAAAAACACTTGACGACTGACGTATGTAAACATTGTATGATGTTCTAACATGAATAAATTTTTCATTTTCATTTTCATATACACGTCAAGAAAACATTAAAAAAACTATGGTTTTTGAAAACATTTCTTTCTACGGAGCCACACAACTGTGTCTCAAAAATACGCAAAAGTTTAATAATTTCACCCTTGACCCCAGAGATTTCCCAACTCAAAAAGGAGTTCAAAACCAGAAAAAAACATCATAAATGTAAACCAAAGACACACAGTGCTAGAAAATGCTAATCAAATAAACGCACGTATCAACATGCCCTTTCTAATCCGCAAAAAAAGAATTACGAACAAAGGATATGACCAACAAACACATAATCAAAGCCTAATCTACCCAAATTCTAGACCAGAAAAATCGTTCAATCACACCTCATCAGCAGAAACTCCATCCTACTCTTGGAATAATAATAATGCAATTCATCTCAACAATATTGAACAATATTCAAATTCACAAAAACAACAGCCAAAATGTGCCGCACAAACTAACGCCAGAAGTATTATTCCTAATCGGACAAATTTAATTAATTTTATTTATGAATATGATCCTGACATCATTTTTCTAAACGAAACATGGCTCAAAGCCAATAATAATTTTTTATATTAAAAACTATAATATTATAAGGAAGGATCTAAATGATGGATATGGCGGTGTAGCTATATGTATCAAAAACAAATATATCTTTTCAGAAATATTGACTCCATTAATACCAGAAAATTAAATTGAACACATTATAATAAAAATTGACAACATGAACATCTTTGCATGTTATATCTCTCATCAAATCCCAAATTTAAAACACAAACTTCAAAGCATAATAGATCAACTGACTGGAGAGATCATTCTTATGGGTGATCTCAACGGTCATCACCCAGATAGGGGTAGCAATAACACTAATCACAACGGAAAACAAATATAAGATCTTTTAGCTGCTAATGACTTAGTTATATTAAATGATGGTTCCCATACAAGAGTACCCAAACCCAATGAGAACTATAGCCCCATAGACTTGACAATATCTACAAACAATTATCACGGCCTATGCAGATGACATAGTAATATTTACCAAAGGTAGAAATATCCCTCAAATCATAGATAAAATAAACAATTCCCTATCCTTGGTAGTAGACTGGCTCATAAATAATAACTTAAATATTGCTCCAGACAAATGTCAAACCATTATCTTTTCAAAAGGAAAGAGAAAAAACATATTTCCCTCAATTATAATCCAGCAAAGAATGCTGAAAACCTCCGAGTCGATTAAATATCTTGGAATGTTTCTCGATAGCAATTTAAAATGGAATCAACATATAGATTATATCTCAAAAAGCTAAAAAAGGTTTATGTTATAAATTAAAAATCTTTGGAATGGTATGGTGGGGGGCCGACCCTCACTCCTTGTCTAATATCTACCTGGGACTCGTTATGTCACACATAGAATATGGAGCATTTCTCTTAAACATTAATAAGAAAAATTTAACAAAATTAAAAAATATACAATTCCAAGCACTTAGAATAGTTCTTGGATGCACAAAATCTGAACCCGGATGGTTTTTCGAATGACAATTATTCGAACGACATTTCTTCGAATCGACAATTTTTCGGATGTGTAATTCTTCGAATGGACCATTTTTCGAATCTTTAATTTAGTTTGGGTTAGTCCCGTTTACCGTTTTAGCAAAATTTCTGCAACGGTGGTGTAGAAGGTAGCGTTCTTGCCTGTCATTTCGGCGCTGCGGGTTCGATTCCCGTCGGTCGCGACAGATGTTTTGTTTATTGTTTTTTATTAATTTACCCTTTTTCCCTAATTTTGGGTTAGTTTAGGTTAGTCTTGGGTTAGTTTTGGTTAGCACTTGGTTAGTTGCTGTTGATTGGGCCCCCGTAGCGAGCGAAGCGAGCGGAGGGCCATGCAAAGCCCTAATAATACCTATTAACATTTATATTATAGTCGCCTATACGCCTGTCATAACAAAATTATCTTTATGTTTTCTCTAATTTAATATTTTCGAAAAACGGTCCTTTCGAATATTTGTCTCTTCGAAAAACTATCCGTTCGAATAATTATCCATTCGAATAATTTTCCATTCGAAAAACTGTCCTTCGAAGAACTGTCTTTCGGAAAATTGTCATTCGAAAAACAGTCCTAGATTCCACAAAATCCACCCCCCACAAACGTACTAATGGCTGAGAGTAATCAAATGATGTTTGAATTTAGACAACGATGGCTTGCAACGAGATTCTTATCAAAAATAATCAATATTTTCAATCACCCCATTATACCTATGCTAAAAGCAATTAAAATACATCATATGATAAATGCTAATTACTGGAGAGGAAAAGATATACCATATTTACTACAGGCATATAATGATTTCTTCCAATACAGAACTAAAATAGAAAAACTTGACAAATTACCTTGTTTTCACATCAAATACGAAACTCAAATAAAAAAACTTAATATTATTAACACTATTTTTGATTAACACGGAAAAATACAAAAATGAATATACATTTATTTATACAGATGTTAGATCCATCTGGATTTGGATTTGGAATCCATTGCCCTAAATTCAAATACAATTTCAGTTCTAGACTGCCTGATGAATATCATATATGCTCTGCCGAGGTGGTAGCTATATATGAAGCATTAATATACTTATTGAGGAAGAATGTTAAAAAAGCGATAATATTTAGAGATTCTAAGTGCCATTGAAAGAATGAATCAAAATCATATAAACCCAGATTTGGATTATAACATCCTTAAAACAAAAAGCCTACTAATTTCTGCAAATGAAGCAGGTTCGGACATTGGCATAGCATGGATCATACCAGGACATGCAAAAATTAAGGGAAACGAGAATGCAGACAAACTAGCTAACATAGGCAGACAGCTTAATATCCCCAAGAACTTGCCCTTAAATAAAGATCACATTTTTAGTATAATAAAAAAAATTATAATGAAAGAACACAACATAATATGGAAATCCTCTCTGGAGCGGAAAGGAAGATGGTATGCAAAAATTCAGGATAGCTTTCCAAAAACTCCATTATAAAAAAAAAATACACCCGTATATCGATAGAAGACATCTCACAACCTTGATTCGACAAATATCTAAATATGATAGGCATTAAAGAAAGTCCCCTTTGTATCTGTGGTCAAACAGATGACCTCAATCACATCTTCTTAGAATGTCCTATAAACATAACCCCAAACTTAGATTTCTATCAATGCATGATTAAGGAAAATATGCCTACCCCTATTTCAATGTCCACGGTACTTGGAAATCTGAACATTAACGTGATTAAATTGATTAACAAATTCCTTAAATTCAATAATATAAAACTGTAAATACAACAATATGAATACCCTTGATGATCAATTACTATCATCTGTCAAATTCTTCATTTTCTAACCTTCTACACTGGCAATACAGCTATACAATATAAAATATATAATTGATTCCTTTACAGTTCTGTGTTTCCTACGATTGGGTTGTCATCTCCTTTGTTGTGTTTGTCAATACTAACAGTACTCACTCTTGAAGAAAGAAGAAAAAAGAGAAAAGACAAGCCAGAGAAGAAAAATACACCCAAGTTTCACAGCACTTATATAATATTATATTGATTAACTCGAAACTACAAAAATTGTAAGAGTCGGGAGCACCAGGGGCATAGGCCCGTCATACTGGAGTTCCCTCAAATGTGCTGGCAAATGGACCCTTGAGGGACCGAAGCCATATTCAGTAAAGAAAGAAAGAATATAATCAGGATCACATGAGAACTTATTTGGGAGCTCTGAAATTTTAAACATTTCAGATGAGGAGAATTCACTTACAAAAACATCAAACTGGTTTCGAAACCGACAATCAGGGATTTTACAGATTGAGTTGTCACAGACCCTTGAAAAACTTTCCAAATAAGCTTACAACATCCAGCTCAGTGTTCCCTGACGCGTATATATAGTTATACTATTATTCAGAGCAGCTATACTCTCATTCGCAGTATACTATGGCTTTATGTTACGCCGTAATTTCAAAATACAATAGGTTTGTTCTAGCAGCGATTTCAAACCAACGGCAAACCAACCAAACGCAAACTCCGGATGGCTTGGCTTTGGTTTGGTTTGGGTTTAAATCGCTGCTAGAACAAACCTATTATATACCGCGATTCAGATCACCACTCTCTTTTAACGGTCTGAAACGCAGTATATAATAAGTTAGTTTGGGTTAGTAATAAGTTAGTTTAAATTAGTTTGAGCTAGTTTGGGTTAACCCATCAAACCAAAATTAACCCAAACTAACCCATTATATCCTTCGTTTTAGACCGTTAAAACAGAGTCGTGTTCTAAACCGCGGTATATATTGTATTGGAAATTACGCGTAACATAAAGCCATAGTATACTGTGAATGAGAGTACAGCTGCTGTGAATAATAGTACAATATGCCAATACGCTTCCCTGACATAGGCCTCAAAAACATTGTCTACGGATAACCACTTGAATTACAGATATCTCTTATATATCAGCGGTCGTGGCCTATCTCCAGGCTGACGAATTCTAATCGCTTTAAAATCCTGTTGGGCACCCAGCTCCGTCTCTTTCCTCTATCTCATCAAATGCGTCTGGCTGCCGACTTGAATCATTTGTGGGATTAGGTTCAGAACCAGACGCAGGTATGCTGTTAAAAACAAACACCCAGTTGGGCAATCTCAATATCCAACCCGTCAAATATTTCGTCTTTCAATTTTACCGCTTCTCGAAGCTAATTTATTTTTGACCTCCAATTATTACTCTGTTCCAGTAGAATTCCGATTATCTGCGACATAATGGAGACAATATCCTTGTTAGTAACATTTGTTTGCTTTGCCAATGATGCTATTTGCTCCCTAATAGCTTGCTCACTTGGAATATTGTTATTAACAGAACCAGTACATGACAAATCGGACGGTGCTGATGCTTTCGATGGTTTGTGTCTAGCAGATCGTGCATCATGTGCACAGTAACCACATGGCTGCTGGTATAATATAG
>MU188857.1:0-18629 GCA_016904865.1 Pissodes strobi
AATTATTTTATATTGTCTATCACATTGATATTATAAGTTAATAAAAAAAACGTTCATTATGATTTTTTGATTTTATTGAGTTGAAATTTTCATGGAGACTATATATTTTTATTTTATTCAAAAATCTTTGTTATTCAACAGATTGCTTCAGTACGTTAGTAACGTTCGGTAACCACTTCAACATCTACAAATGTATTTAAGATTGAACCATACAAATTATTATTGTTATTATTATTATCCCTTAAAATATCAATACTATTATCCTCTACAAATGCCCCAATTTGGTTTACTAAATTTGTTGACAAGTATTCTGTCATTTTAAAAGTTTTGCATATACAACGTCATTCTGTTCAAACACAATTTAGTGCCTATGTTTGCAGTTTAAAATCCGTAAAATCAACATTGTTATCTGATTTTGTCAAAATATTAAGTCCATCGTTCCGGCACCGAACATTAACTATACGATAAGAAGGACCACTGAACGGCGGCAACTTTGATGTGCGTGTTCAGCGAGCCCTTCAAAGGAATCGTCGTTTATTTTCTTGGTTGCCTGGTAACGATCGGCGGACTCCGCCGCACACGGGTTGAATTTAAATAAAAGCTGGCCATAAACGATATTTTCGTTTGCGGTATTTTTAATCAAATTTATGACGAAGCATAAGTGCATTTAGCACTCTAGTACTCTAGCTGGCTTTGGAAAAACACAATTGATATCTTACGTTATGGTTTTTTTTATTATTATCGCCAAATAAATATTTTGATAAAGTTTGTATTCAACTGGCTGTTTCAAAAATCTGTTAACGATTTTAATTAATTATTATTGATAACAATACTCAAGGTGTGTAATAAGTAATATTTAAAAGATTTTGATTTTGTGTTAATGATTTCACCATATTTCCGACTACAAATATTCTGACAAAAGACATCAAGAAGAAAATCTTGCTCGAATTTGCCCCATCTTTTTATATCTAATTTTGGCGTTTTGGGTGAATTTAAAATTGGTTAAAGGTTTCGCACAATATTTTTACTGTGTATTTATTTTATAACTGCATAAATTCCGAAAAATTACCTAATTTACTAAAAAATTAATTGTTTCTTTTCTAAACACGATAGTCCAGGAGATTACGGTGATTTTTAATTTTAATGATTGTGATGACTGCGATTTTTAATTTTAATAATTAAAGAAGAGCAAATTAATAATTTATCTTTTATTTATGAAGAAAACTTATTCTCACAAGAATAAAGCTTTCATTATTTCTTATTTCATTGCTTCAGATCGAAGTTATTTAACTATAACGTATAAGCAATTGTTTGAAATACTTCAAAGCTTTCCCGACCAAAGAAATAATGCAAAATTTCTTAAATTGAAATTAAAACTATCCGAATTAACAGGATATCAAGACTTTCCCAATGAATTTAGGTTGACTTGCAATATTTTTTACTATAAATATATTTCCAAGTTGAATCAATCAAATGGTATCCAAGAGATATTTAGAAAAAAAATAAAAATTGGCTTACAACTGTTGTAAAATTTAAAAAAATATATTGTAAAAGGACGCAAAACAGTAGCGTTCAGTGAGTGTAGTGAGCGGTCAAAAAGACGGAAAACACAACCACTCCGAGAAAATTCAACATCACAGGAGTTGACTTATGCCGCTCAAATGAGCTACAGATCATGTGGTAACTTATCCACATCGAAAGTTCTCAAAACTATTAGTAACAAACCCAAGCAAACCAAAATTTTTGAAAGCAAAAACAATCAAGATAGTGTACATTTAGAGTTAAATGCTGATGAAGTATTGGCTTTAAAAATCGTAGAAGCTACTTTGTCTAGGCATCAGTATAAATTTATCAAAACGCAAGGGGGACAAAAAAAATTGCAACATATCCTTCGCACGACAAAGTTTTGGAGCCCAAAAAAAATGTTATCCCATTTAGGGCTGGGTGGGCGATTATTAAAAGTAATAATCGATGTTCGATTATTTGTAATAATCGATTGATTATTCTCGATTAATCGCTATAATCGCTTAATCGAAATAATCGATTAATCGATATTTTCTGAAATATTAATCGTAGTCGATTAATCGGCAATTTCTTAAAAGTGAATTGAATAATGTATTATTCTCACCCACCCCTAATCCCATAATATTGTAGCAAGTGAAACTGAAGCTGAAATTTCAGTAGAATCATTCTTGCTGATGCAAGACTGATGTTATTATAAAAAGAGGTAATAAATAAAAGGTATTTCTATATCAGATAAAACAATTGAAAGTTTAAAAATGGTCAGTCTTAAGACCAATCTTCTTTATTGTTCGATTCCTCTTTGGAATGGAAGAAAAATTCTTAATAAATTTGTAGATAAATTTAACCAAAAAATATTTTATGGACTTCGTTTCGACAAAGGTAGCTCTTTTATAAACATCAATTCTTTTGCTAACAGTACCAGCTTTGATTATCGGAACGGAATGCGTATGCGTTATAGTACTAAGATTAGTCTAGTTGATCGTATTGTAAATATTGCGAAAAAAATTGAACTTAGTAGCAAAAGCGACAATATAAAAAATATTTTTTTATAAATTCGAAAAACTACGTAATTCTCCTTAACGCACAAAGTCTTATATCTAACTTTGACGAAATTTCTAAATATACTTTTGACCATAAACCAAAGGTTGTTTGTTTGACTGAAACAAGAATTATAAATGAAATCGGCAATCAAGAATTATTTATAAAAGGTTATCAAATTGTTAGGTGTGACAGTCATAATAGACATACTGGAGGTGAGCTGTTTTATATAAGAAATGATATTAAAATAGTCAAACAGAAGTCGTTCGTTTTTGATACGAATTATTGGTTGCTGCAGGTCACTGTTTCTTATTGTTCCAAGCAAAATGTAATTGTTGGTATTTACCACTCCCCCAGTAGTAGTAGCGCAGACTTTTTAACTAATTTAGAAGAGTGGGGCAATGAAAATTTTCTTGAATTTAAAACATCAACGATAATTGTTGGAGACTTTAATATAAACTGGTTACAAAAAAGTACTTATAGAAACAGATTGATGACCGATCTAGGATTTCAGCAGTTGGTTACCGATATTACTCATCCCTTAGATTCTGGTGGCAGTATTATTGACTTGGTTTTTTGTAATTGTGATGTTAATTTATGTAAAGTTATCACGGAACCAAAAATAACAGATCATTACATAGTGGCTACAGATTTTGGTAAATTTAATAATACTATGGTGGACAGTCAAATTATTCTCGTGGTAAAATAGATTATATTGAAATTTCCCGAAGGCTAAGTCAAATAAGATGGAGTTATTTTCATGGATCAATCGACGAAAAATATCACTATCTATTTTCAACCATTGCTAATATATTAAATGAGATTGCACCGAAAAAAGAATTGAAAATCAAAGCTTACTATAAGGAATGGTGGAACGATAAGATTCAACAAGGCATCAGACAGAGAGACGATAGTTATAAAGCATACCAACGTAATAAAATAAATGAAAACAAGATAGTTTACAAACAAAAAAGAAACCAGGCAGTTAACATAATACGGCAAGAAAAAAAGAACTACTACGCCAGCAAAATAGATAGGTGTAAGAATAATCCAAAAAAAATGTGGGCTACTTTAAAAGCGCTTATTTCGGATAAGAAAGCATTTGAACTAGACGAACTTGAAATAGATAGTGAAATGGTAACAGAACCAAATCTGATTTGTAATAAACTAAATGAATTTTACGTCGATAGTATTAATCAAATAATATCGGAAATAGACGTAAATAACACTGACTGTCCAGATTTGGTTGCAACACCCGGGACATCGTTGTCTCATTTTAATTTAATATCGTCAGAAGATCTTAAAAAGACTGTTTTTGACCTGCCAAACAAGGGTAGTCCGGATGAGTTTCCTGCGGAGTTTTTAAAAAATGTATATTATAGCATTCAGGATCCTTTGTTAAATTTAATTAATTATTCTCTAGAAACTGGAACTATACCAAATGCTTTAAAAATATCAACCATAATTCCAATACCAAAACTACAAAATGTAAGTAAAGCTAGCGATTTGAGACCGATTAATATGTTGCCAACGATTGAAAAAAATCTTGAAAAGATTGTTTATCAGCAACTTATTTCTCACGTAAATGAAAACAATATATTATATGAAAATCAGTCTGGATTTAGAAAAGGACATAGCTGTGCAAGTGCTGTCCAAAATATTTTGTATGACTGGAAAACCCAATTTGACAACAGTAACATGGTAGGCGCAGTATTTTTGGATTTACAGCGTGCGTTTGAGACCATCGATAGGAAATTACTATTAAGAAAGCTACAAAATTATAATGTAACAGGATCAGCATTAAGTTGGATTGAACAATATTTAATCAATAGAAAACAGGTAACCAAAATTAACGCAGAATGTTCAGATGCAATAATAAATAATAATGGAGTGCCACAAGGACGTACGCTAGGACCACTTTTATTTTTATTATATGTTAACGATATTGTAAAAAGCGTTACCAAATGTAAAATACATCTATTTGCGGATGATATGTTGATATACTTTTGCGGCAATGACCTCAAAGGCGTCGTGGATGACGTGAACGCCGACTTGGGGAATATTTACTGTTGGTGCAAAAAAAATTTATTAAAAATTAATGCTCAAAAGACTAAATTTATGATATTTTGTAACAATAGTCAATATGATGTGTTTAAAAATAATTATAAAATCCTAATAGGAGAAAACGAAATTGAAGCAGTGGATAAATTTAAATATTTAGGATACATAATAGATCGTAAGCTAACTTTCAAAGAACATTTCGAATATATTTACAGCAAAATTTCGCAAAACACTAATTTCTTGTCTCGAGTTTCGCGTCATTTATCCTTCTAGTCTCGCATTTTAGTGTATAATACAATAGTACTACCTCATTTAACGTTTTCGTCAACCATTATGTATATGGCTAACAAAAATGAAAAAGACCGGCTGCAGAAGTTACAAAATAAGGCTATGAGAATAATCCTTAAAGTTCCAAAAGACACCTCAATCAGACATATGCTTAAATGCCTAAACTGGTTGTCTGTAGCACAGTTTTTGAAATATCAAACAATGATTTTTATTTATAAGGCTGTTAACAAACAAAGCCCGCCTTACTTAACTCAAAAATTAATTTACAATAACTATGTTCATAATCATAATACTCGGTCTCAAAATAATTTACATGTAGAAAGAAAAAATTAAAAAAGTACAGAGAAAGGTGTATTTCACAACGGCCTCATAGACTACAACAATTAGCTGCGCTACTATTACATTGTTTAAGGTTAAGCTGAAACAATGTTTAATGGACAATTTGTAGTGTATTGTGTGATGCTAAATACTCTGTGATATCATAATTGTCTGCTTGTTGTATTGATATGATTTGTAATTCATACTTGACATTATTTTATATTAAAATGTTGTTCGTTTTTCTTTTCTTCGTGAATGTTATAATTAATATTTGTTGTATATGTTGCAATTTTATAGTTTTTGGTGCTTTATTATGTATAATATAAGACCTGAGTCTATAATTTTCTAAATTAGCAAACTATCGCTAAATAAAGATTTAATAATAATAATAATAATACTAATAATAATAATAATAATACTTTGGCCGAATCAGCAGATAAAATTTATAATTTAGTTTTAATTTGTAAATATGGATTTGATATTACCTTGGGACAGTCAGAATATAAGCAAGTGTTTTTGAACAACAGCTGCACTGATGGTTCTATGTTTTTTACTAGTTTGGTCCCTATAGATTATTTTTTTAAAATAGCGATAACTCAGAAATACTTGTATGGCAAAATTGCAGGCACTCATCAACGCGCTTCTATCGTCCACTTAACATTCATTTTGCTCGTGAGACTCCTGAATTAACCGTTGCAAAAACAAATTTTGGATCATCAAATTTAAAACCCTTTTTTTTACAACGAAGGAGCCCTTAATTTTCAAAATGATTTTTTAAAACGGTTTAAGAACATACAAATGATTTTTATACATGATTTTTATCGTTAGGGATAATTGATACACCCTATATATAAATACAGATGATGAAGGTCAAAGAATAACAATGTATAGCGGACTAAAAACGATAGTCTAATTTCCAGTAAACTTTAACCACCTAGTACCTCTAAATGACATTTCGGTATATAAGTTAATGTATAGCTTTACTAAGGAGGCTAAACTTTTGTTTTAGATAAAGGAAAATATTTGAAAATATATATGTATGAAATGAGGAAAAAAATAAATTAAAAAAAAGAGAAAATTACAAAAAAGAGAAAAATATATATAAAATTAAAAAAACAAAATTATATTAAAAAAAAAGACCAAAAAAAAAGTATAATAATAAGAAAAATCAGCTATAATATGAAATAATAAAATTAGATTTACGGTACTAGTAATAAGGTAAGCTTTAGTAGAAATAAAGAGAGATGATGGCTTTTTGGTTTGAACCAATGTCAAAACTCAAACACACACACACACACACACACAGCCAAAAATTCAACAATTATTTGTCTAAAACAAGATATCTTAAACTTGTAATGTTTAATAACTTTTGTCTTTTTTCTGGTAAAACTTATTATGGCCAGTTCTCCTAGAAATTCGACCAGTGTGCGCCGGGTCAAAAGTCGCCTGCCAATATCCTGCTAGTATTCACGCAGGGAAGGAGGCGTACCGTTGACGTGCCGCCGCGGAGAGTGATCCTTCTTATCGTATAGTTAATGTTCGGTGGTTCCGGCTAAGACTGGCATGATTGTAGTACATATGGCATAACCCTAAATGTGAAATCATTTATATCAGTAGCTTGCCAACATTGACGCAATATTAAGACTATAGACCTATACGAATACTACTCATAGAAAAGTATATATTTTTAATAATACGTATAAAACAATATTTAAAAATTGTGAGGAAACTGAGGAAATATGAAAAGATATTTTTTATTGCGCTCTATTATCTCCCATACATCTTCTTCAAACCACAGTCATTTGATATATTGATCTCAGTACGAGATCACCAGAATAATCAACTGTTTGCCAAATATTTTATTTCATAGTGGTCCAACTTTCTGAGGAGTATACAACACAGTCGAAAGCCCTCGACAAATCACAAAACACTGCCAAGGGGTAAAGTTTCTGTTCCAGGTTATCATTTAGACTTTCAATCAAATTATATGATTTAATTTTACCATTAAACCCTTGTTTTCAAGCTTTAAAATACAATTTTTTTGCAGCTTGTACAGTTAGTGTACTTTTTACATGATTTATAAGAAAGACAGAAGTATGGAAATTATTTTTCAAAGCGATAAGACTTCATCCATTTTTACAAGATACTTTGATGTCTCCCGTTAATCATATCCGTTTAATAACAGAACATGATGTTTTATTAATTGGAAATTCATGGTTAAAAACGGGAGTTAAGATGTTGTGGAAGGCGGAAAAAGTAGAATCAACATCCGTTTCTTTGTAAACATTGCTCATCCAAGACAGGATATTCAAGAACATTGTTGTATTATTTTTATTAAATATGCGTTTCTTCCTTAAGAATGATTTCCTTTCAACTTTTTCGGTACTTTAAACTGTAATTATTTGACCGATATGATCAGAAAATCAAAAAACAATCTTAATTATATTTATGACTTCAATATTTTCACTTAAAATAAAGTTATTTAGCATGTTTGTTGAAGTCCAACTCCCTTTATGTTTTCGTATACTAAATGACTATAATCCCCACTAATAATGACATAATAATTTGGAAAAACTGAGTTTATTTCTCTGATTACAGAGTAAAATTGTTCTAAAAAATGTCAATATTACCTTTGGGGAACTGTAGATGCAGCTATGATAATTTTAAGGCTTCTATTTATTACTGCTAAATACTCGTATTTAATTTCTATATTTACAATGCTGAGTATCAGTTCTTCTATTTGTAAGTTTGTGCAAATATCATAAAAGTCGCTCTCAGTTTGTAGCCCAGTAAAATGGCTGAGCATTCCTATCCTATTTTGAACCAGTGCTCGCAAATGCAGACCATGTGAACTATTTGGGACTGTTCTTCAATCATAATTCATATGTCAGCCAATTTGTTTGATAAGCATTATATATTCTGGTAAAATAATGCTAAAGGCTTATCGGTCTATACGGTTTCAGATAAGGAGTTTGGCTTTGAGTTCTCATTTAGTTTATTTACGGTTTTATCTGTTAATATCAGCGGTTGGATTTATTGGTTATCGAAAGATAAATTTGGCTACATCGCAAACTAAGGGCGAAAAGCTTTCAGACCGAAATTCTCTTTCCATAGATTCCGAAACACCACGTTTAAAAGTGCCACTGCGTGGATTTTCAAATTTAGATTTGAGCCTATATAATATTTGGATTAGCAACCCTTAAACTTCCATTTCTGGGACCCGTACAGATAATTCCATTTCTCTAATTAAGATGTATCGTCATTGGGCAGTTCTCGCAGCCTAGACCAACAGCGTACCTGCCTACTATCAGATAAGCTGCTCAAGCTGTTTTATTTTTGCTGATTTAAAATGGTAAAAATTGCCTATTTTACCATTGATAGTTTTTTTATTAATTTGAAGTGTACAGAACCTAGGAGTTATTATACCTAATTTAATGGTTAATGTATATACCATCAATTGACTGAAATGGTCACTAACAGTTTGGTATTTACATTATTATAATATATAGGTGAGCATTACACTTATAGGAGTCAGGCTAAGGTGTAAAAAGGGCCACTTTAAATTTAGTTTATAATATATGCGAAACTTTGACTCATGCATTGTTGCAGGTTTTCACGTTACGTGGGTTTTAACGGATTCTAACATTCAGTAGTAACTCATTTAATTTTCATAATACTTTCTTTTACTCTATTAACCAAATTAGAACTTAAATTTGATTCATAATTCTCCTAATTTCGTTATAAATCTTTGTATACATCAAACAGTATATTGCAATTTTTATCAACTTAAGATCCAGCCTCTAGTGCAGTCATCATATCTAATCAAATCAAAAATCGAAACTATATCTCCCTTGCTATGTAAAAACAAATGTGAGACTGTTAGCATAAACTACATTTATATTTTGTAAAAGTAAAAAGGCTGAAAAGCATCTGGTACCTGTTTTGATTTATCCGGCTCAGCTTCTGAGTCAGATCCAACTGCGTTTTCTTTTGGAACTACAGTAGGTTTTTTTACAGGTTTTTTAACCACTTTCCTATCGTCCTTTTCTGAATCATCTGCACTTGACTCGTTCCCACTGCTGCTGCTTGATCCTATAGTGGAAGTAAAAATGTTAAGTAAAATTTGATATCGAATAAATAATTCAGTTAGAGCAATTTTACAAACATTGGCTATAACGAGCATCACATAATGTATTCACAGCCATTGGCTAGTCGTTTATTAAAGCTGCAATAATAGTTTAATTTCACCTAGATATCGATTCTTTAATTCTAGCAATTAAATTCTGAAAACCGAATTAAGCCGATGGTTGCTAAACTATCAATAATTAAATTTTGGTAGACATGACGAACTATTCGATGATATGATTGACTATCATCGGGTGAGCGCATAATTTTACACTTTCCGCGATTTCCTTTAATTTTTTCATTATTTTGTACATCATTAAACGCTTTTGATTAATTATTTCTAATATAGCTTCATAACACCTAGCTTTCATTAATTTTTGTAATATTGCTCATCAATTTCTGGTTTCAATGTGATAATATACAGATCCCAGATAATATACACATCCTATGGTGAACAATTTGCGGTTTTCATAACCAAATTTGTCTGATATAGGTTTAGGTCGAATTTTAGGAAACCACAACACCACACATTATTTCGTCATTCGAAGATCACACTCTGATTTATCGACAAACTACATTAGATGAGGATATTTTATATAGTAAATGAAATGAATAATACGAGAATCGACGTGGCGGTATTAACAGAGACCAAGAAAAAGGGTAAAGGGTCCGAAAACTTGGGGCAGTATGATCACTCTACAGTGGAGTAGCAAAGGAAAAACGTGCCAACAGAGAGTGTCCACGTTGGTCAAACGGAAGTGGAGAATGTATATCACCAACTGGGGAGCAATCGACGAGAGAATGATGAACCTAAACGTTACTATACACGGATATAGACTAACAATCTTTGATGTATATGGAGTTAATGAGGATGCAAATGTAGCTATGGGTGGGATCAAGAGATAGAGCAAGAAATCGAGAGAAAAGGAAAGAAATACCACGATTACCTAAGTATAAGATCAGAAAATAGCAGACAAGAGTACAGACGGTCTCAGATAAATGTGAGAAGGCTAATCACTCCGAATAAAAATGAATCGTGGGAAAAAAAATGCCAGAATATCGAAGCTTGTATAGGTGGTCAAAGGAGCACAGAAGGTTGGAGAACAATAAAATCTGTAAGACAAGGGACTACCAGAGATATCATATCACCAATAACAGCCGAAGAGTGGGATGCACATTTTGAGACTTACTTGTTACTTACAGAAAGACGAGCAGAATTTCTAGAAACAAACGACAATCTTGAGACTGTAAGAACAATAGGATCTCCACTAACAGTGACACTGGCAGAGATAAACGACACTAAAAAATGGGAGAGCAGCAGGACCAGGAAATATCCCAGCAGAGTTGATAAAGTACCGAACAGAGAAGTTGTACCACAGACTACGTAGCCTATTTCAAAAATATTTAAATGGTCACGAAGTTCCAGACGAGTGGAGAATCTCATATATATCCACCATACAAAAAAAAGGAACACACTAGTTTTAGTTTGCTACAGATCTCCAGATAATAGTAATTTTGATGTGTTTTTAAAAAACCTAAATATCGTTTTAACCAATAATAAGCCGCAAATAAATTTGATTTTGACATGAGATTTTAATGTTGATTCCAAGAGAGATACAATTGACATTGTACTTGACATTTTGGTTAGCTTTGATTTACATAATGATATTGTTCATCAAAAACCTAGGGGCGAATATGTTCTAGATCATTTTTTACCAACATAGTTAATTGTAAATCGTTTGCATTTGACAACACGTTTTCGGATCACAATACTATTTTTGTTGATACGAATCTTTGTAGAAATGACCGGATAACGACTGTAAAGGAAAGTAAGTGCATATTTTAAGTTTTATAAATGATTTGTCTAGGGAAAATTTAAACGACTCTTTTAATGCATTTTATAATATTTTTTGCATTATTTTAATGTTAACTTTCCTGTGAGAAGTGGTGTTGACAGTCTAAATAAAAATGTTGGGTATCACAAGATGTAAGGACATCCAGCCAAAATCTGAAAGATTTATATTTTATAAAAAAACAATATTCGTGCATGGAGACTTTTTATAGAGGCAAAAAAACGACATAATTTTCTTGTAAGCAATACTAAAAAAACATTTTATCAGAATACAATTATGAATTTAGAAAATTCCTCTAAGGCTGTGTGGAATGTAGTTAAAGCTATTACCAACCAAAAAAGAAATCATTCAATAAAGTCAATAAAAAGTAATAATATGATTATTTCTAGCGCCGAGAACATAGCTGAACATTTTAATAATTTTTTTCGAAGTGCACCGATTGAGGTGGTGTCTAAAATAGACAAAAGTAAAATAATTCCAGGGACGAGTCAGGTCATCCCCATAAAGCATGTAGCAAATAGCATTTTTTTGTTTGATTATAGTCTAAACGAGTTTGTCAGTCTTATTAAGTCTAATGTAAAGAATAAAAGATCGTGGTGTACCTAGCTTTCTATTGAAGCCGGTTATGGATGTTATAGCAAATCCTTTTTTGCTTTTAATTAATAAATCTTTTAAGAGGGAACCTTTCCTGAAATTTTAAAAATTAATAAAATTGTTCCTGTCTATAAAAAGGGAGATGAAATGTTACTGGAGAACTACCATCCAGCTGCGATCTGTTCTAGTTTTTCAAAGATTTTTGAATACTGTTTTGACGAAACGTTGAGTGTGTTTTTGAATAGGGAAAACATTATAATACCAAATGAATATGGATTTCGTAAAAAAAAATCAACATCTGATGCAATTTTCTGCTTTTTTTTCTGAGGTCGTATCTAGAGTCGAGGCGGCCGAGTGTCCTGTTGAGGTTTTTGTGACCTCAGCAGGGCATTCGACTGTGATGATCAGGATGAATTAATTGAAAAACTTGAAAACTATGGTATAAGGGGTCACATTTTTAATAGACAGAAGGCAGTTTGTGTCAGTGGAACGGGTTGAGGATTCCCGTAGAATCAAAGCGAACTCTAATACTTTGGTAATTAATATGGGTGTACCTCAGGGGTCAATCTTGGGGCCAATCCTTTATATACTTTACACTAATGACCTCACCTCTGTTTTGGATACTGACTGTAATTCTTCTTTTTACGCAGACGATGCATCACTAGTGTTTACAGGCAAAGATAACTTTTCAATTGAAAACAAATGTAACTTAAATTTAAATAACCTTCTGTCATGGTTTGCTGATAATTAACTTTTTTTAAATGTCTGTAAAACAAATTTTATAAGATTTCATAATAGACAGAACAGGAATGACTTGGATATAAATAGTGATGCGACAATCGAATATTACCAACCGAATATTCCCATAAATTCTGTAAATTACAGTAATATTCGCTCACCCTCAAAGGAATATTCGTTTTTGGGTAACATATTATTCGCGTCTATACACAGGAATATTACTTCGGCTCCCTGGCTTCCGCATGCGCAGAGTATAAGTGACGAATCAATCAACGCCACCTACACTATAAATACTTCAACTACTAATGTCTTTACGGTGCAGCGCGTTTTTTCCAAGCGACCTGGTGGTGTAGTGGTTAGAGCATTTGCTTGTCATGCGGGCAGCTTGGGTTCGATTTCCGTCGGTGGCAATGCATATTTTTTTCTACTTTTTTTAAGTTTTGTTTGTTTTTTTTTTAATTTGGGTTAGTTTGGGTTAGCTTGGGTTAGTTTCAATTAGTTTTGGTTGGTTGCGCCCCGGAGTGAGCGAAGCGAGCGGAGGGCAATGCGTGAAGTCCTAGACGCTTATAAACGAACGCACCCGTAATCTGCGCATGCGAAAGCCAGGGAGCGAAAGTACTATTCCTGTGTGTAGACACGAGTCTAACGTAACATATTACGGTTATATTACCGAGAACAATTCCGGTAATATTACGAATACATTCGTCATAGCTTCTGTGTAAAATCGATGTATTGTAAGTTGGTGTCCACGGTCACGAAACTTAGTTAACCAACCGGGACGCTTTTCTGTTCTTGAGTTTTGCTCGGGGCCTGGCCAGCCAGCGAAAATAGAATTGAAGAAGAAGAAGCGTATGTGGAAGTGAACTACGGAGGGCTTCCCTCTAGCCCTCCTTAAAGTGAACCTACACCACTGAACTATAGATTACAATTAGTGATGGGCATTACCGAATTATTTTGAATATTTCCCTCATGTATAAAAAATCCCATTAGAGGAGTGCAATTCTCGGAGAATTACAGCGATAATTGCACCGTAGAAACCGAAAGAGCACAGCGATAATTGCATCGTACGTATCTATGGTAATTCCATTGAAAATTTGACAGCACAATTTGTAAAAAACGTCAAAGTCTAGTGAATATATAGGTATTGTTAAAAATGTCTCGTTTCGGATTAAAATAAATCGTATTTTTGCATCTCTGTACTTGGATTACAGTTACATGTACGTTTTTGTATTAAAAAAAGAATAAAAATGTATTTTTTTAAAACCATGTCCTAATTCGGGAAATATTCCCCCGAATTACACTCGTGCATCAAAATAACCAGAAAATTTTGCATTCGAGCGTGTTGTCTTAGAAAAACTGCATTCGGTCATTTTCATATTTTGGAAAAAGAGCCCTCCACCTTCGGTGTCGGGCTCTTTCTCCAAAATATGAAAATGAACTCATGCAGTTTTTAGACAACACGCTGTCATGCAAAATTATCGGTAATTTTGGTGCACTTGTGCAATTACTTCCGATAACCACATTATTTGTATTCAAATAATAATAATAATCGAATGATTATTTAAATAATCATTCGAATAAATTCAGGTTAGCGATCACAACCGGTTAGGAAGAAGGTTTAGCGGCGTCGTATTCGTAACTCGTAGCTGGTAGCTGTAATTGTCTTATTAAGTATGGCTTAATAAATAACAATAGAATACAACACAGTTAAACTCTTGTATAAGAGGAAAAAGATCTTTCAGAGAATCAACTGGTGCTAAAACTACTGAACCCAAACCGGAAAGTATCCGGTGATGTTTTTTTTTAGTGATGTACTTGTAATGCTTCTTTTATAGGATGCATTTTTGAAAGTTTAGCTTATTTGAACCGAAAAAAAATACTGAAAAGAATTTAACAGATCAGAACTTTTAATAAAACAGTGTTTTTAGTCAAAAATGGTGGTAATCCTCTACTCTTATATGGTTATAAATAGACTCAGTTCCAAAAAAATGACACACCTAATTTTGGTTGCAGCTTGCAACAAGCTTTGTCATTTCTGACGAATGGACCAATTTTTAATTTTTTTTTTGTGGGTAGGCAATTCCTTTGTCTTTTAAAATAAAATAAATGAGGTGGAAATTTTCTCAAAACCTCCTGGACGGCAGTGGAAAATCTCGAACCATGCTCTTTTCTTAATTTTTTACTCATCCTTTGTATTAACCAAGTAATGGTTTAGACAGTGCTTACACTCTATGTGAGAGACGCTTCTTTGACGAGCATTTTGTTTATTTATTCGTTGAGTTATCTCTAATATTGCCTGACATACAGCTTTTTTGCTGGAATATACAGATGATCGCTTGTTGAAATTGCGGATTTTACGGAATCCATGAACATACTGCGGTACACGTTCAGCAAGATCTTGGCCAAACTCGTGGTGTTTCAATAAGACGGTATATAGACGTTTAAAAGGAGTTAACTTAAAAGCTAGGAAACCTGCAAGAGATCCCAAATTTTTGCCCGAATATCGTGCGGGTACTGCGGGTAGAAGAAATTTCGAAAATTATGGAAAATAGAATATTGCTGAATGGTCGATATATGTTTACGAACGAGTCAAGATTTTGCTTTAAAATAGATAGATAGATAGATAACATTTATTTGACAACGTTACACTTACATGTTTGTTGCAAGTCAAGTTGCTAAATTTAGCAAACCAGAATATTATAAAACATTACACTAACATACAGAGTAATAAATGACAATAAAATATGTAAAACAAACAAACAGCAGTTTAAATTACGGACGGCGCCTCCATATATTCGTTCACGGAATAAAAGCACTTTTCCAACAAAAACCCCATGACTTTATTTTTAAATTGTAGATAGTTTAAACATTTAACATTATTGCCAAGTTTATTATAGATCGAAATATTTAGGGAGTTACGTGCAGCATTTGCAAGTCGATGCCTCGGAAAAAGTAGGGTGCTAGATGAGCTTGTGTCGTAGGTATGGTTATATGAAAGCTTGACAAATTTTTCGGGGTGTTGGTGAATTTCGAGAAGAGTCTGATATATGAATATACATGGAAAGGGCATGATATTGTATTTATTAAAAAGTGGTCTGCAGGTGTTGAGTGGACCCACGCCTTCAATTGTCCTAATCGCTCTCTTTTGCATCTTAAATGCTCTCTCCGACTGGGAAGAACATCCCCAGATTACAGCGCCGTAGCTCAATAGAGCATGAACATTGGAGAAGTATACCATTAGCAGTATATGCTGATCAAATGTTTTTTTCAGTTGTTTAAGCAAATAGATTTGATTACTTAATCTTGAACAGAGGTTATCTATATGGGTGGACCATTTTAGCCCATCATCCAACAGGATCCCCAGCAGTTTAACATGGGCACCCGAAATAGTCGCATTGTTAAAACTGAAAATTATTTTTTGTGTTTTATCATTATTTAATAGTGTATTGAAGAACAAGTGTGTGGAGAAGGACTGGTGAATGGTTTAATAAGAATTTAATAACATAATGCAAAAGTTTTAACGGTGCTTCAGTTGGTGTGGAGAGATATTTCAATGAATGGAAAAACACCTCGTCATGTTATTCCGGTGAGGTAGTCTACATTCTCCCAATTCTACATTGATATTTCACACCAGATATCTTACCTCATGCAGAGTTAGCATGTTATGTTATTTAGGTTAAAATTGTTTTACATCATACATATTATATAATAAATTAATACAAAATAAATTATCCTGGGCTCAATTTTAAATATAAAATGGTGAAATTTTGTTTAATAGTATATTTCTGATCAAGGATAATAAATTACATACCAAGTATAGTCTACTGCTAAAAAAAAAGTAAAATTTCCTGAAATAAGGTCTCGTAATTTAACGAATATTACCGACCAAAAATAAATTACGGTAATTTTTACATCACTAGATATAAACTTAGAAATTAATGGACAAACTCTCGAGAGAGCTAAAAGTACTATGTTTTTGGGAGTAACTATTGAGGAAAATCTTGGTTGGAATCAACACTGTCAGACTCTTTGTTCTAAATTAAATGTACAATGCTTTTTAATTCAAAATTTGAAAAAAAAATTAACAGCAAAACAACTTTGGTCTGTTTATTATGCTCACGTAGAGTCACGTTTACGCTACGGGATTGTTTTTGGGGGTCTTCTTCAGCGGCTTCTCAGCTGTTTGTTCACCAGAAAAGAATCATACGTTGTATTGCCAATGTCATATTCTTATTCTTGCCGAACATTGTTTAAACGATATAAAATTCTAACTTTGGTATCGATTCTTGTTTATGAGCTATCAATAAATGTTTTAAAAAATAGATCAAACTTCCCTTTGAACTGTGACGTAGATAATAATTATAAATACAAAATTATAGTACAAAAACCATTTAGGCAACCATTTAATCGTCTGGAGCAGTAACGTGCCGTGGGTATAGGGGCGGGAGGGGCGAGCTATTTCGAGGGCGCCGAATGATGAGCCATTTGCAGTTTGCATTAGGAGGCTGAGGCTGGTTAGATAGAGGGCGGGGGGGGCATTCGCCCCCCCTGGCCCCCTATACGGCACGCTACTGGTCTGGAGTGTGGTAAATAGTCTCCTAGCACTCTAGGAACTAATGTTTTTAATAATCTTCCAAAACATTTTAAACAAATTACTAGCTTTAATAGTTTTAAGAAATGTGTGCGTCTCTATTTATTGGATAAGTGTTTCTATACATGGGATGAATTTTAGACAGGCCTTGACTTTTTTTGTTATTCTGTCGTACATGTAGTTTTACTCAGAAAATTGGCTCCATACGCATGACGTTTTCGATACATTGTAATACTTAGTCTTGTGAAATAAAGCTATTTTTATTTTATTTTTTTTTACATTATTCATTTCAAAACGGCATTGTTTTTAGAAAATTGCAAAGTGGCGAGAAAATGTGTCTTTTTCCTCGAGGCGTCAGATGGCAGATTTTTCGGCCTTACCACGCTGAAATGGGGCATTTTGCTGTTGACAAAACCCTCCAAAAGATTAGAGAAAATTACTGGTTTGTAGGCATGAGGCGTTTTGTCAAGAAATACGTTGAGTGTCGCCCGAAGTGTCAATATTATAAGCATCATTCTGGAAAGAAGGGAAGGTCTGCTACATCCAATTCCTAAGATAGATATACCCTTCCATACCCCTCACATGGATCATGTTGGGCCCTTCGCCAAAAGTCGCCGGGGTAATGCTTATATATTGGTAATTGTGGACGCTTTCACCAAGTTTGTGATAATAGAAGCAGTAAAAGACACTCGAACGCGCTATGTGACAAAAACACTTTTGAACTTTATGTATATGTATATATTCGGGTCCCCAACGAGGGTTATAACCGATCGGGGTACGGCTTTTACATCACGCACATTTATGTTGAAGCATACCTTAAACGCAGTAGCTACCACGCGGTGCGAACGATATAATCATACCATCCTTAATGCCCTCGCTGTAACGGCAGCTAGATATCTAGAAGATCGCTGGGACGAGCATGTGAATCCCATTTAGTGTGCAATTAATTGTACTGTCACCAAGAGTATTGGTGTGTAGCCACTCGAGGCATTGGCAGGATTTAAACCTCGGCATATAACTGAGTCCTATATCCTTAACGAAGTACAAGGCAATTTAAGTCGGGTAGATATCCATGCACTGCGCCAGATGATATCAGAACGTATTTCTGAAGATCAATGACGTCAAAAAGAACGTTTCCATAAGAAAAGTGCTGAAGCGACAAGGTATGAAGGTCAGCTTTTACGAATCATCCACCCTCTACCAGCTGCAGGGGGAAGCAAGAAACTACTACCATAGTTCAAGAGGCCTTTCAAGGCTTTCAAGGTGCTTCCAAATGATTGGTACGAAGTGGAGGCTCTAAGGAGAGGTCGAAGGAAGAAACAGACTGTGATGGCAGTCGATAGCAAGAACCCATGGATTGTTTTAAGAGTATACGACAAACAACAGTAAAACGGTTAGCAAACGACTACCCACCCTGAAAGGTTAGTAAACCACTAACATATAAAGAATTGTTAGCAGACGGCTAACATATGAAAGGTACCTTTTAAGTTGACAGTGTA